>PVKC010031658.1:0-14465 GCA_004027635.1 Crocidura indochinensis | reverse complement strand
CCCCATTAGTCAGGAGGCGAAGAAAGGCATAACTCCTCACATTCAGAAACTTCTTCAACAGGGGGTCTTAGTGCAATGTCAGTCAGCCTGGAATACTCCACTACTTCCAGTTAAAAAGCCTGGAACTGGGGACTATCGGCCAGTACAGGACCTAAGGGCAGTTAACAGCCAAGTGGAAGTCATCCATCCCACTGTGCCTAACCCATACAATCTCCTCAGCACCCTAAGTCCTGAGAGAGCATGGTATACCGTATTGGAATTAAAGGATGCTTTCTTCTGTCTATCCCTACATCCAGCCAGTCAGCCCTCATTTGTTTTTGACTGGAGTGATCCTGAGGCAGGGATTTCGGACCAACTAACCTGGACCAGATTGCCTCAGGGGTTTAAGAACTCCCCCACCATCTTTGATGAGGCCTTGCACCAAGACTTGAGTCTCTTCCACAGCCAGCACCCCCAGGTTACCTTACTTCAGTATATCGATGATATTTTAATTGCAGGAAAACTGAAAAGGATTGCAAGCAGGCCACCCATAACCTGCTAAAGTAACTTGCTCGGCCAAGAAGGCGCAGCTATGCTGGAGAGAGGTGATGTTTCTGGGATACATGCTACGAGGGGGAAAGCGATAGCTGACAGAGGCCCGGAAGAAGGTTGTGGCACAAATTCCAGCACCTACCACTCGCCGGCAGTTATGTGAGTTCCTGGGGACGGCAGGTTTCTGCTGCCTCTGGATCCCTGGCTTCGCCAATCTGGCAGCCCCCCTGTACCCCCTTACAAAAGGGGATGCCAAGTTTGAATGGACCCATGAATGCCAGAGGGTGTTTGACTCTATCAAAAGGGTTCTGCTCATAGCCCCAGCCCTGGCCCTCCCTGATGCTAGCAAGCCTTTTACTTTATATCTAGAAGAGAAAGGGTGAATGGCAAGGGGAGTGCTGACACAGACGCTAGGTCTGTGGAAAGGCCGGTGGCCTACCTATTAAAAAAACTGGACTCAACCTTTGCCTCCCTCTGCTGGGGGGAAATGCCCTGCTGGATGTATGGAGCTTAGCCAAGTTCACTCCTGATGTTATAGAGAGTATCGAGAGTGTACCAAAAATATCCGGGCATATTTGGTGGCAAAACTTATCGAAACTTACAAGGGGAGCATGGGAGGGGAACAGACAGTTAGTAGCTATAGGACTCCCTATGAGGCCGCAAGTTGCATGGCCGAAGTGGGAGACTTGGTCTGCTGGCCCCTGAAAGTGCCCATTCACATCTCAGATGGTGGAGGGCCAACAGACCAGGAAAGAAAGAAGGAGGCCATAGACTGGGCTACAAAGGAGGTGGAGACCCTAATGCCTAAGTAGCCCCAGCGCCCACCCCTCTGATCCCGAATGCCTGCTGAAAAGTTAGATCCAAATACATGGCATCCTAGAGGAAACTCACAAACTTCTTAATTTCTCTAACCCTACTTTAGCTGTTGATTGTTGGCTTTGTATGAAGATGGGGGAAAATTGGCCTCTGGCCATCCCTGTCCGACTAGGTAACCTAAACTTTGCTTCTTCTAGCTGTACTTATGTCAAACCCTTTAAGGTAGTCCCTTTTAGCTTTGAATTGTCTGTTTGCTATTCGCATAATAGCACTAAATCTGTGGACCTGGGTCAGGTAGGAGCCATTCAGTGCTCAGAAGTCCTACCTGCTCCCTCTAGACCAGGGTGCTTACCACAAGGACGAGTATGGATATGTGGTGGAAATTTAGCTTACCCTCTTTTTCCCCAGAGCTGGAGTGGAATATGCATCCCGGCATTAGTGCTCCCCAACATAGACATTATCCCGGGGAAGGAGCCCATCCCACTATCTAGCATAGATTTCTTAGGCAGTACCCGCCGGTCTCAACAAACTGTGATGTTCCTGCCCCTACTGGTAGGGCTCGGGCTCGGAGTGGCAGGCGGGCTAGCAACAGGTAGTACAGGGCTAGCCATATCAATAGACAAATATAACAAACTTTCACAAAAATTAATTTCAGATGTAGAAACAGTGTATAAATCTATTAATGATGTGCTGGACCAGCTCAACTTCATGGCTGAAGTGGTATTACAAAACAGGTGAGGACTAGATTTAATCTTGGCAGAGCAAGGAGGCCTTTGCGTGGCTTACAAGAAAAATGTTGTTTTTATACTAACAAGTCAGGAATAGTGCGAGACAAAATCAGACAGCATCAAGAAGAGCTGGCCCAAAGAAGAAAAGAGCTATTAGATGGTCCCCTATGGTATTTATGGGGTGGGATTCTCCCTTATCTAATGCCCCTCCTGGGGCCCCTTCTGGGCCTTTTACTTCTGGTAGCCATTGGCCCATGTATAATCAATCACCTCACTGCGCTCATATGAGCCTAAGTTGGGGAAGTGAAACTCATGGTTTTACGCCAACAATACCAAGGATTAGCTCACACAGATAATTATTCTGACCAGGAATATCAGGAGATGGAGGCCCCAGATCATGTTGGCTTCTAGGAATAGAAGCCCCAATACAAGGAATGGGGAGTGTAAAGGGATAAAATAAAAGGTTCCAGTTAGAGAAGGAACCATTTTATAAGGGCCACGTGGGCCACATTTTCTTAAACTCGTTACTATAGCAGAAGTACCGCCCCTGGATCTACCTCAAGTACCACCCCTAGATATACCTCACCAATCACTTGTGTTACTGTAGCAGAAGACCTACCCCACCAATCCCCCACCAATCACAAGTGTTACTGTAGTGGAAGTCCCACCCCATGTTGTTCTTCCTTTCCACTGATTCATGTTACCCTAGTTGCTGCGGCAGAAGCCCCGCCCTTAAGGAAGACGTGTTTCCCCTTCCTCCCACTCCCACTTCCCATCTTATAAAAAGGGGAACCCACCCCGGCACATGGTCTTTTGGTCTCTGCTCTGTTGTGAGTATGCCATAGACCCTGGTACCAGATTAAACGAATCCACCTGAGCATTTGCCTGAATTGTAGTCTCTTCATTTCTCCATGTCAAAATAGGATTTGGACCTTCCGGGCCTATCTCTACTCTTTTGCTCCATCTCTACGAATCTCTGAAATTATTTTTAACTAGTCCTATTTAAAAAGTTAAAATAATCATTTAAAATTTTGAAAGTGTTAACATAGCTAGACTGGAATATGCAGGTAGGCTGCTGGTAGTAGCCAGCCCAGGCCTCATCCCTGGAAAACCTATCTCCAAAATAACTGCTAGAACTGATCCTAGGGCAGAACAATGAGTAAAATCTCAACATTATTGGGTATGCCCCAAACACACATGATAAAAATTGCTAAATGTTAATGGATATATATATATATATATATATATATATATATATATATATATATATATATATTGGGTGTGGTGAAACCTGGTGGCTCGCAGAGGTTACTCCTGGCTCTGAGCTCAGAAATAGCTTCAGGTTATGGTGAAGCAATGGCGCAGCGGTAGGGCATTTGCCTTGCACGTGGCTGACCCAAAGCCAGGAGTTATTTCTGAGTGCATAGCCAGGAATAACTGCTGAGGGTGACCAGGTGTGACCCAAAAAACCAAAAAGAAAAAAAAAAGATATAGTTCTTGGCAGGCTCAGAAGACTATATGGGATATCAATAATCGAATAATGGTCTGTCCTGAGTTGGCAGAGTACAAGGCAAACACCCTACCACTGTGCTATTGCTCCAATCCCTATAATGTTATTTTAGATCAAATTCAAATTTTAGGGGCCCGGGAGATAGCATGGAGGTAAGGCGTTTGCCTTTCATGCAAAAAAGGTCATTAGTTCGAATTCCGGTGCCCCATATGGTCCCCCATGCCTGCCAGGAGCAATTTCTGAGCATGGAGCCAGGAGTAACCCCTGAGCGCTGCTGGGTGTGACCCAAAAACCAAAAAAAAAAAAAAATTCAAATTTTACATATGATAAAGCCCTAAAAATTGGTCAATATTTGTTATCCTTGCTTTCTCCTTATTTTATAACGTTTGTCTATATAAGTTAAATTGTGAACTACAGATGCTTTAATAACTCACTCTACAACAGAAAACAGAAAACTTACATTAGTGATAAATACATACATATGTGTGTTTTCGCACATGTTTTCAAGTAAGTGGATAAGAAACTTAAAATTACAGATGAGAGGCCTGCGAGATAGCACAGTGGTAGGGTGTTTGTCTTGCACAGGGCTGATTCGAATCTGTGGTTTGAATGCTGGCATCCCATATGGTCCCCCTGTATCTGCCAGGAGCGACTTCTGAGCACAGAGCCATGAGTAACCTCTGAGTTCCAGGAGTGACCCCAAAACAACAACAACAACAACAATAATAATAAAAAATTACAGATGAAATATTTTATTAATTCATTAGCTTAAATACTTTATTCAATCTTTTATAGTAAAATGATTATTTCCAAATTAAATTAGTATTCAACTTCTTAAATATATTCTGTTGTGTACTAAATTTTTATAGTTTTTCATATTATACTTATAATCATTTTGTTTTATACTGCTTACATTTTGAGTTTCACAAGGCTACATATGTATTGGACAGATAACTTTATAACCCACATATATTACTTGAAGAAAAATGTTGATTATTCCTTATGATTATTTTTTCAGGTTATAAAATTTTTACAAGCCAAATTTATAAACCATTCCAAAACAAAATGTATAATAGGGAAACAGAATATTCTTTGATGAGCATAAAAGGGAAAAAGGAATAGTGAGTACATATATGAAGATTCAAAACCTTGTATGTAGAAAATAGCAAATTTTACAATTATTGAATTATAGATGTTGTATTATTCCATTTACATAATATAGTTGAGATTATATCAAATTATTTAGCATGACAGATTTTGTATTCAAATAAAAATGGAGGGTTTTTTTATTCATTAACAATAAGAAAAGTTAGAAATTGGAACAATAGTACAGCAGATAGTCGTATCCACAATCCCATAGTTCTCCCCTGAGTCTACTAGAAGCAGTTTCTGAATTCAGAACCAGGAGTAGCCCCATAACCTTTGGATGGGCCCCCAAACCAAAAAATATAAAAAAATAAATAGCATTTTAATGGCCCTCGATAATACATTGTATTAGAGATAAGATTCTCATTTTAATATTAAAGTTGGATACTGATAATTAGTTATTTCTAATTAATTAAATATGTAAATTAGGTCACATAATCAATGAAATTGAACAAGATTTATTTATGTTACTGAGTAGAAAAATATCAAACCAACCTTTGATTTTGCCGGTGTTGACTAAATCCA
Source organism: Crocidura indochinensis (assembly GCA_004027635.1). Taxonomy (NCBI): domain Eukaryota; kingdom Metazoa; phylum Chordata; class Mammalia; order Eulipotyphla; family Soricidae; genus Crocidura; species Crocidura indochinensis. Next base: position 9,209 of record PVKC010031658.1, on the reverse strand, counting down.
TGTACTTGATTCATTGTGTAACCTCACATTATAAAAGGGATTGATTAAATGCAACCAATTAAGATGCAAACATCTAACTTCTAAATCTTGATGGCAGTAATTTAACAAAGTAATCAACTTTACATGTCTTTATCCATTAATTCTATAATTCATAGTAGATTTCTCATATCTATTTTTAATTATAATGAGATGATTCCAGATTGAGGGATGTTGTGGGTTTTTATTCCAAGTTGAATTTCTCATTTTTTATATTAAAGAACTAAGATTCAAGAAAATGAATAAATTTCCCTTTAGATTTGTGTCAGACTATTCAATTAAAATTTAAAACTAAATCTAACGATCCATATGTATGCTGAGTATTTTAATTTTCAGCAAATGTATAAAAGAGCACTTTTCATCTCAACTCACAATGGTGCCCTAGGATATGTGCCTTATTCCTCCATTTTTAATGTACACTCAGCTCAAGTCATTATATCTTGAAACCAATAATTTTAATTTCCTTAGTGTTGAGATCTCAAGTCAAAGGCAGCACTTTCATTCTAATAAGTTAAATATCATGACTCAAAGCAATCAGGAGAGCCTGACCAGAGTACAGGCAGGGGGTGGTTGGGGAGGAGGGAGATTTGGGACAATGGTGATGGGAACGTTGCACTGGTGATGGGTGGTGTTCTATACATGACTGAAACCCAAACACAACTATGTATGTAATCAAGGTGTTAAAATAAAAAATAAACAAAATAAAATAAAATAAAATAAATTAAATTAAAAAAATAAAAATTAAAAAAAAAGCAATCAATCTGTTATCTCAAAGATCTGGAATACAGAATTCCAAAGTCAAGGTGTTAGTAGCATAATGTAAATCTTTTATTCTCACATGACTTTTCTGTGACTCCGTGTGACCTTGCCTGTCTCTTGTAGCAGTAATCTTATTAGATTTAAGGTTTATTCTAAACCAGTTCTCATTATTATTTCATTATAATATTTACTTTAATTATACTGCAATTACATGAAGCAAGAGATTCTGATGTAAGGATTTTAGACATAAACCCCTCTTTTTAAGTATCATAATATTATTCATTTTATTCAAATATTAAAATACTTCCCAAATTATTCTAAAATCACTTATTTTGACAAAACAAAGCAATACCATGTCCTGGAGCAGGAGATAAAGTACAGATATTTGCTTTGCACATGATTAACCTGGTTCAATCCCTGGAACCCCATATGGTCCCCCGAGTCTGTTGTAAGTGATTTTGAGCACAAAACCAGAAGTAAGCTCATATTTCAGTATGGTGTGACTTATAAACACTATAAGCCACGACTATCATTTGAGTAAAATTGTAATGATTCACTGCTGTCTCTCATAAATTTGGTTGGGAGAATATATAAGCCTATGAATATTAAATTAATCTTTATGATATGTGGTTTTCTTCTTAGTTATCCCCATTGTTATTTTTGTACAAAGAAAGGATTATTTTAGAACTTTCAACTTAACCTTTGATTTTTACAACCAGTAATAGGTTACATGTTCAACATTTTGTCCTTTGGCTGAGTATTAAAAGTTCTCCTAAAACACTATAGCAAAAAACAGTTTAGTTTCACATCCAGGTTTTTATTTTTATTTTCCCAAACCAATGCCAAATTAAAAGTTCTCCTTAAACACTATAGCAAAAAACAGTTGAGTTTCACATCTAGGTTTTTATTTTTATTTTCCCAAACCAATGCCAAATACTTGGTTTCTATTTTTATCACACTTTTCAAGTACTGGAAATATTCCATAAACCTGTACTCCTCACTCTATATACTTCTCAATACAGTAATAACCTGTAGAATTCATGTTTTGATGATACTGTAACATGTAAGGGTTATCATTTTTTTCAAGTACATCTTCAAAACTGAAGATAGTTCCAGTTTGCCAGAAGCAGATATTGTGATAGCACTTAAATACAAAAATAAACCTGAACAGTAAATGATAATCTTGTACATAGCTGGAAAGATAACAAAAGGCTTATTCACTAGACATTATGATAGTAAAATTAAAACGCTAAATGTTAAAATGTTTATTATAGCTTCATTTGGGTAAGTGGAGAAAATCTACAACATATAACTTAAACTTAACACATCCAAAAACGAATGGACTTTATAAATTACCTCCTGCTATTGGTTAATGTATATATACTAGATTCTAGTTATATACAAGACACTAAAGAGGTAATAAATTTAGTAAAAAGAGTCAATTGCATGGTGGTGCTTAACGTGGACTTCTATTTGTGTACTTAATATGATATATAGTTATTGAATTATAGTGATGGACACCTAAAGCATGTATGTCACCATGCAATGCTTTTAATGTCACTTAATGTTCTTTTTTAAACTTTAGATATCATTATCATTCAAAGAAAAATCTTAATTTAATATATAAGAATAATTCAGGTAGAAAAAATGGTATACTATTTTAACAGCAAGTAAATGAATAACTTCTTACTTTCATATCCATGTTCATGATTTACAATTATTAATATCTGGAAACAACCTATGTCCTACAAGTAACTGGATGAATTTATACAAGGAGAGACTAACAAACTACTTAGCTACATTAAAAAAAGAAATTCTGGTATTTTCAAAATACATATGGAACCAAACAGTATTCTCCTAAGTGATATAATTCAGATATTATGTAAAATATAAATATCCTTTTATTTAACTTAAATATAATGAAATACATAGTTATGATCTAAGTAGAACAATAATAAATTCTACTACTTTAAGACCCAATAAATGATTTTCATATGAAGGGTGTAAGTGGGGTAATTCATTGAATAAAATAGGTAAGTTGCATGATGATGATTAGAGTTTAGCTTCCAATAGAGAACTAAATTAATATGGTATATACAGATATTTATTAATAGTTGTGGATACCTGAAGTTTATATATCATAGTAAAATGTGTCCTCAATGCCACTTAAAATTTAAAAAAATTAAGTATCATTATCACAGGAAAAAACTCTTAACTCTTAATTGAATTTATAGGGGAAATCAGAAAGTAGAATGGTATAATATTTTTAATATTATTTTTTGTGTTCGTAGTGATTTTTTTCATTTTATTTATTTTTTAGTATAATCTTTATTTAAGCACCATTATTACAAGCATGTTTGTAGTTGGGTTTCAGTTATAAACAGAACACCTTCTATCACCTGTACAACATTCCTACCACCAATGCCCCCCTCCTCACCCACTCCTGCCTGTGTTCGAGACAGGCATTCTACTTCTCTCATTCTTTAACATTGTCATGTTAATTGTTAGTGTAGATAACATTAGTAATATTAGTAAAAGTATTAGTTATATTAGTGATTATGAATCATTAATTCCTAGTAATTATTTATTAAATATGAATTATTAGTATTCACTACTATTAGTAATATTAGTAAAATAATCTAGAAGGTAATGTTGAATTCTCATAAGATTTACAAAGAAACATATTTCAGACATTGTTACTATCTATCCACCAAGCTCTAAGTTAAGATTTAGTTTATTGTAATCATATTTTCAGACATGAGAGGATTCAAAAAGCTGTATCTTATATTTCATTTCCCAGAAGACATCTAAAAGTACTGCTTCATTTAGAAATGTTTGGTTTAAAAAAGCTACTAGGAAATGAATAGGCATACGTTTAGCAAAGAAATTAAAGGTAATTCAAGAGGGAGAGGAAGGAAAATACCAATACACTGGCAATGAAACAAGCCCAAATGCAAATAAATAAACCTTACTGGATCAGGAAAGGTGAATGATAACTTGTGGTAGGTTTAAAGATAGGAGCAGGGGAAGGGGAAGCTATCACAGAAATGAATATTTTGTAGATATATTTTAATTGGTTTCTCTTAATTTCTTTTGATTTATGTTATGCTTCTCTAAAAATAAATATATAAATAAGTTATCAAAATCATTGTTGTGTGCTTGTTGAATAAATATGCCATCTTGTCACCTCACATCAAAAAATTTAAATATCTATTACGAAAGAAGTAAAGAAGTTAAACTATATTTTAGTCTCTTGTTTAGATCACAAGGTCACTGTGGTTATGTCCAAATAAAATGCCAGAATTTTGAGTGACCTCACTGGAAAGGCCTTTTTATAATGTGCTGTAACAAAAAGATAACTTCAAATACTGATGAACCACCCATATAGTAATAGAATTCAGTACAAATCTATAATTTTTGTAAAGGATATACCTGCAGCTTGTGTACTGACATTTTAAAAGCAATGCCCATTATAATTATTCATTATGAATAGTTGAAGTTACTTATTATGCTACAAACTAATGCTAGTTAAATAGAAAATATCTATATATTTTTAGAAATGGAAAATTAGGGCATATATGAAAGAAATCAAATTCATCAGCAAATGCTCAACCATCTGCAGGCCTTCTATAGTGGTCTTCAAACTACGGCCCATGGGCCACATACTGTATTTGTTCCCATTTTGTTTCTTCACTTCAAAATAAGATATATGCAGTGTACATAGGCATTTGTTCGTAGTTTTTATTTTTACTATAGTCCGGCCTCCAAAAATCTGAGGGACAGTGAACTGGCCCCCTGTTTAAAAAGTTTGAGGACCCCTCTGTTAATAAATTTGTGAGTCAGAAATTTCTTTGTATACACTAATATAATATTAATTATAATATAATCATATTATCACTAATATAATATTTATATGTCATTTATAACATCTATTGATATCACTAATATCAATTAATTAATAATGATATTTATATGATATGTTATTATAATACAATATAATATGATATAATGTAATGTAATAATATGATATATCATATATCATATATTAACTTGTAGCATATTATTATATTATATATTGTATTCTTATTATTTAAAAAGTTATTGTAGAGAATACATTGGTGCCTAAGGTACATAGTTTAGAACTGATGATCTCTTTAGCTCCAAACAGAACATGTTGGAAAATTATAGTTATTTCAATTTTATTTTAGAAATGTGACCAATGTTCCGTAATCAAATTTAACCAATAATCAGCTCCATCTTGCCTTTCCCCCATGTGTACTGCTGCAAATCTGGACTAAGTATCATATTTTGGCTCTCATCCATCTAAAAGTGATATATACATACATATTATACATATATAATATATAGCCTGCTGAACATGAAAACTTCAAAAATATTTTCATAACAATTGCAAGACTAAATTGTCAAAAATTCTCTATACTGTGTTCTATTAAGCTTTTCTAATTATTTTCCTATTATACACTGCAGTTTTATTTTATCCTTTGAATTAATTTCTCTTCTATTTTTTTATTTTTTAATTTTTAAATATGAGAACAAAGATGCAAAGAAAGAGGACAAGGTAAAGTTACAGTGGAAGGACGATCACCCATAAACAGACTTCATATAAGTTCCCTTGCTGATATCTTAACATTGAGCTTTCAGCCAAAGAATATTAAGAAAAATAAAACAGAACCCATGTACAATTACTTTGTCCCTCAAGACCACAGATTGTAATACATATTTCTTAGCAGCACGTCAAGCATTCTAAAGCCATAAAACTTATGTAACTCCTTAAACATTGAAGGTATAGTACTTTTTTTTTTACATTTCCATGCTTATGCATATTAGTTTAAGTTAGCTTCAAAAGTGGGTGCTTATTTTTAAGGATCAGAGTCAAAGGAGCACAGTAAAAAATGGCGCTGGAATGGCAATAATTGTTTGCATCGGCCCACCAAAATATGGGGATCATGGAAAGGGAAATCCTTTGCCCTAAATACAAGGGGATCAAACCCCTGATGTTTCCTGGCATGAGACCAGTTCTAGGCTCCAGACATACTAGATTGCCCAGTTGTTGTCTGTAGTGCCAACACACTTTTATTTTCCAGATGTCTCTGTTGTTGGTATCATGATTCTGTATTAAGGATCCTGGGATCTGCATATCCTATATTGCAGTTAGGATGGTGCAGAGTGTCCTCTCGTTTCACCTTACAATTAAAGGACAATGCATAAAGCCCTGTTCAGTATGCAGGTCGTTGATGTTCTTAGGTCTTCTCAGTGTTAAGGGAAGTCTCTTGTGAGTAGATCAATGTCAGAGCAGCGGTAGGGTCTTTCCTGGTAGAGGATTGCTTCCAGGTGTTGTTGTGAAAAATCTTGGGTCTTTCCTAGATAGTTTTCCTAGTTCAGGGGTGAATGGAGAATGGAGAGGCCTGTGCAGGTCAATATGCCAATGTTCAGGGTGTATGGTCCCATTGCACTACAAGATTGTCTATTAGATAAGAATTTATTTGAGTGTAGGTATTTCCCATTTTAATGTGCCTATGCAAACAAGGAACAATGCCACATGGTTTTATAGGCCAATATGGGGGATGTGGGAACTTGTATAAAACTCCCCATGACGTGCTTAAACATAGGAATTAAACTCTTCCACCGAATATTTCTTATTGAAAAGATCACAAAGAGAAGAAAAGATAAAAAGTGGAGAAAATCTTCACTGTTTACGAGAATATTTAGTAAGATTTAGCTGTCAAAGAAAATAGATATAAAATATTCAAAGCCATACATGTACATTTTATGTCTTTTGATATAGCTGGGGTTTGTTAAATACAGTGAAACACGGTGTGTGATTAGGAATGTGGAGAACAGTAGTTGAAAAGGGTAAATGGGGGGTACTGAAAGATGGGGATGATAGAGTTGAAAATTGAAATCAGCTCTACAGGGGTGTGCGAAAGGGCAGAATACCAGATGGACATTCTACAGACACAAAACATAACTTAAGGATGGGATGCATTATTAACATAGGTGGTGTGTGTGGGGGCTATTGCCCCCGCGCAGTTTTGAATATGTAGACTAGTAAGAGACTGCCTTAGAAAAAATGAGCAGCTAACAACACCCCCAAATTTGGACTCATCTGGAGACCGGGGGGCTGGAGATGGTGCTGCTGGGGGCCTACCAAGGCTCCCAGCCTGCCCAAGCAAGGGAGAAAGCCTTCGACATTGGGGCCACCCCAGGCCCCATGCCGGGGAGATCCAGGCTCTTCTCTTCTATAAAACTTATCTATATATCATGTTTATATATTATATTTAATATGAAAAATAGGTAGAATATTTTATATCATATAATATTATATATTATATTCTATTACATTATAATATATCAGATCACATATAATATATTCCATGTATTATATATGATATCATATTTTATTATAATATCATATCATATTAGTATTTTTACACATGTAACTCATAATTAATATTACCTAAGCACCCAAGCACTTGTATACACTCAAGCAATATTCAATCCCTGGCATTCTATCTAGTCTCCTGAGTTCTGATCACAGTTGGGTGTGGCCCTAAAATAAACAAAAAAATGTTTGATAAAATCACCACTAAGATTAATGCTAACTGTGACAATGTCTACATTAATTGTTTACACATATGAATAATCTTATTTAAAATACAATAATAGATTTTGGGAAAATAAAAGTTCATAACAGTGTTCTTATATTAGAAATGAAATATAGTATCTTCAAATATATCAGAAAAACTCTTAATTTATATGACTATTTTTATTTCTATTCTAAGTAAGGTAATACTAAATGGAAAATATACTTTTATTTTGATTTAAATTTATTGCATTGAAAAAGTTCACCAAGAGATATAAAATATCTTGTTACTAGCAGTTATTAATAAAAAAGATAATCAATACCAATTCAGTGTTGTGATTTTATTTACATGTCCACTTTGGTATAATAAATAAAAAAATGTATGGATTATTTTACCTGTTTATATAAAGTTATTATTTATTAAAGCATCAAATTAACTATGATGTCAATTTATCATACACGCTAAAATTCTCATGCTAATGTAGAGAATAAACAATTGAAATGAGCATATAGAGGTATCAAATTCTAAATAGTTTCTGATAATCTGGATGTTGAAACAAAGGGTTATCAATTTTGTATCCTAAGGTTTTTCATGGTTGCAGGACAAAGATGGAAGAAAAGTAACATTTCTATGAGTACTGCTATAACATCAGCACAAGTGGTTAATAATAGAACTTAACATTGCTTTCCCTATGGTCTTGCTTATAAAGTTTACTAGAGAACACATCCATTGACTTAGGGAATTGACACTATAGAATACTGAAGAGGGTGAAGAAGCAAAAAATGGCAAAAAGGAATTGATAAACCACTGCATAGTGAATATCTTAATCTACCCAATAATCATTTTCTTAGACTTAAAATATATAAAGTTTTATTTTAATTATTATTTTGAGCCATATTTGTTCATTCTACTAGCAGAAATATAGAAACAATTTGGTAGTTAGTTTTGAACTATGACATCACACTTGTAAAGCATGTGTACTAGCCCATGAGTTATCTTTTTGGCACTAGATAGGTTTATTATTTGTTTCTAAATATCACCAACTTCTCTAAATAGTTTATGTTGTCTGATTTAAGGCAATATAATAGTTAATTCTCTCTATTGCATAATTCATTATATCTATGTGTATTTACATGCTAATTTGCATCCGTTTTACTTTGGTATTTAGTGATTTCTTTAGTCTAGACAGAAATCTTTCTTTTAATTTCTGCTACTGACTAGTATATAATAAATTCCCAGTAAATATTTATTTAAATATTATGAATAACTAATAAAGACCCCTTCACTGGATCATATTCATATTAATTTGTTCCTGGATATAATTATTTGAATTCAAGAATAACCATATGGAAAAGAGCATATGTAAAATTAAGACTTGAATATATATCTTATATATACAAAGAATATTTCTCGCAAGGAAGAAATATTCATGATAAGATATTTGTTCATTTCACTGAGAATGATAATGTGCAAATAAAAATTCTTCGTTAATAATCAGTCCTTGATATAACATTGAGACAGGCTATATTATTGTTTGCATATTTTACAGAGGTTGGCTTGAAAGAAAAATAAGTTGTCAGAAATATGAAATTGCAATAGTTTGAAATTCCTTATTATCATAATTATTAGTTTTCATGATATTGATTAATTCTTCATGTGTCATCTATTTCTTGTACACATGTGCTTTATAAAGGATTTTACTGTTTTTAGAATTTACCTTCTCAATGATACAACAGATTAATGAAAGACAATCTCATTAATATTAATATAATTTTAGCATTTAAATATAATCATGTGCAACTGAGGAAG
>PVKC010031657.1:0-14442 GCA_004027635.1 Crocidura indochinensis | reverse complement strand
GGTTTTTGGGTCACACCCGGCAGTGCTCAGGGGTTACTCCTGGCTCCATTTCACAAACCATTTTTAAGAACTAATACAAGGGGCCCAGGAGATAGCATGGAGGTAAGGCGTTTGTCTTTCGTGCAAAAGGTCATCAGTTTGAATCCTGGTGCCCCATATGGTCCCCTATGCCTGCCATGAGCAATTTCTGAGCATGGAGCCAGGAGTAACCCCTGAGCACTGCCGGGTGTGACCAGAAACCAAAAAAAAAAAAAAAGAAGAGATGAAGAGAGAAAACAGAAAAATAATGTGAAAAAATTTTGTTATCAAGTATGTCATTTTCATTTTTCCACATTATCTCCAAGTTCCTAAATTCCAAATTCTTTACTTGTGTGTCATCCATCTGATATATCAACACTTAATTACATTTTAAAAATAATTTTAGATATTAAAATTTTATAGTGAATGTGACAAAAACTTTACACAATAGACTTAGTTCCAATGAAAGATATATCTGATAGGCGGCACTATGTATAAAAAATTGACAGTTTCTACAAGAAAAATAAATATCAAAATAGATAAACAAAAACAAATAAACGGGGGTCAGAGATATAGCATGGAGGTAAGGCGTTTGCCTCTCATGCAGAAGGTCAGTGGTTCGAATCCCAGCATCCCATATGGTCCCCTGAGCCTGCCAGGAGCGATTTCTGAGCGTAGAACCAGGAGTAACTCCTGAGCACTGCCGGGTGTGACCCCCCCCAAAAAAAAACCCAAAAATAGATAAACCAAATAAAATAGATAAGATTAATAGTTTAGAAAATATCTCCTGAAATGAATATATAAAATTATTTAACCAGTTACCTATTTTCATTTCATTTTTTCCTTTAGAATAAAATTGCTAAAGAGAATTACATGAACTCTAAGCTGGTTTGACTGGTAAGATATTGGAATCACTGGAATTCATTTTAGACAGAACAAGATGCTACCAAGAGAGGATTCTGGGAAGATAGCAAAGTAAGAAGCTCCATGAATCTGTTTCTCCATCTGCCTTCACAACGACTACATTAGCAGGATCTGCTTCAGATGACTATTTTGATCTCCAGAGTCTACTGAAGGTTTTCTTATGACTTCTAGTGGAAGACTGAGAAGGTAAATTGAAGTTAATTTTTATTTTTCATTCAACTACAGTAGCAGCCATTCCTCCCCTATTCCCAACCAGTGACAGAGAGCTGTACTTATATTCTGGAGAGGCTCTGCATAGTCCATACTCAAGAAGGATTGTCCTCTATACATCAGGGATCAGGATTTGATCACAGATTGCTACATCTGATCACAAAGACAATTGTCAGCAATTGTTCTTATATTCTCGCACCCCTGTTCTAAGCTCCTACCAGTCTAGCTAAAGTGACTTCCAAAAATTTGAAGAATTGGTACCTCCTTTTTATTTTCTTCATCTTTAATTTTTCTTACCCCTTGTGGACATCAAATTTCAAATACCATATATTAAAAAGCAACTGCAGATATGGAAAAAATTAGAAAGTGACTATGAACACTAAGGAAAAAGTTCAGGAAAGACCTGAGAGGACTAGGTCTAACAGAAATAGTCAACACATGGGCCAGAGAGATATCATGGAGGTATGGCGTTTGCCTTTCATGCAGAAGGACGATGGTTTGAACCCCAGCATCCCATATGGTCCCCTGAACCTGCCAGGAGTGATTTCTGAGCATAGAGTCAGGAGTAACCACTGAGTGCTGATGGGTGTGACCCAAAAACCAAAAAGTAAAAAAAAAAAATTTACTACAGTTTCAAAGACAAATTTACTTGAGCAGTCAGAATAATGAGTGACCTTGAAAACTGAATAATGGAAATTATTGAACATATTAAACAGAAAGAAAAAAGGTGAAAAGTGAAAAGAAAAGTGAACAGACCTGCAGTGGTGGCACACGTAGTAGGGCGTCTGCCTTGCACACACTAACCTAGGATGAACCTGGGTTTGATCCCCTGGCATCTCAAGTCAGGAGCAATTTCTGAGCACATAGCCAGGAGTAACCCCTGAGCATCACCAGGTTTGGCCCAAAAAAACAAAGTAAAACAAACTAACAAACAAAAAAAGTGAACAGAGAACCTAAGACACCTATGGGTTACCTTTGAGGAGACTTATACATGCATTGTAAGACTTGAGAAAAAAGGGGCCCTAGAGATAGCATGGAGGTAAGGCATTTGCCTTTTATGCAGAAGGACGGTGGTTCGAATCCCGGCATCCCATATGGTCCCCTGTGCCTGCCAGGGGCAATTTCTGAGTATAGAGCCAGGAATAACCCCTGAGCTCTTTCGGGTGTGACCCAAAAACAAAACAAAAGAATTCAGAAAAGAAGAGAAAGGGGCAGAGAAAGTTTAAGTGACTCCATATTTGGTGAAAGACAATAATATTAATGTCTAAGAAGCTTAATGAGTTCCAAAATGAATTCCAAAGATCATCCTGCAGTTTTTTAAAAATCTTGAAAACTAAAAGAAATAAATGAGGGGCCGGGAAGGTGGCGCTAGAGGTAAAGTGTCTTGCAAGCACTAGCGTAGGATGGACCGCGGTTGGATCCCCCAGCATCCCATATGGTCCCCCCAAGCCAAGAACGATTTCTGAGCGAATAGCCAGGAGTGACCCCTGAGTGTCAAACGGGTGTGGCCCAAAAAGCAAAAATAAATAAATAAATAAACAAACACACACAAATGACCTTCATTCAAATTACCACCAATTTAGTTTATGCAGTTTATGCCTCCCAAGTAGTGCTCAAGATGCCTGGGGTCTCTGCTATAGCTCTCAGTCCACAGATCAAGGCCCAACATGAAGGCCAGAGGATGAGGTACTGTAAGGTCCCCATGGATTACCCAGGTTACCCAGGTGGTGATCTTGGTCTTCAGAGCTACTCACAGAGGTGCTTCCATGTTTTCAGGTCTGGACACTAATACTGCTATGCTGGGAGAAATTGTGGTGCCAGGAATTGTCAGTATGTAAGGCATGCACATTAATTCCTATATTGTCTCCCAACCCCTCACTAAATTTTTAATCAGAAACTTTATCAATATACAAAAACCAAAGTATACAAAAAAAGGCTTTTTTTTTTTTTTTTTTGGTCACCTTTGGCATTACTTAGGGACTTTTTCCAATTTATGGTTGCAAGGTCACTTACAATGAAGTTTAGTGGGAAAAGAGAATGGAAATTAAACCAGGAATCCAGCGAGCAAAGTTTGCATTCCAACCCTTTCAATTCTCTCCAGCAGTCCAAGAAAACTTTTGGTCAATAATAAATATAGAATGAAACTGTTCATCAGAATAAGAAATTTTAAAATATCCTAAAATAAGTGAAAACTGAGGGTCTTTGTGGTCATTAGACTGGCTTCTTCTTTGTTTTGCTTTGTTTTGGTTTTTGGGTCACACCCAGCAGTGCTCAGGGGTTACTCCTGGCTCTGCTCTCTCTCAGAAATCACTCTTGGCAGGCTCGAGGAACCAGATGGGATGCTGGGAATCAAATCATCATCTGTCCTGGGGTGGCCAGTGCAAGGCAAATGCCCTACCACTGTACTATCTCTCTGGCCCTAGACTGGCTTTTTTTTTTTTTTTTTTTTGGTTTTTTTTTTGGGTCACACCCGGCAGTGCTCAGGGGTTACTCCTGGCTCCATGCTCAGAAATTGCTCCTGGCAGGCACGGGGGACCATATGGAGCACCGGGATTCGAACCGATGACCTTTTGCATGAAAGGCAAACGCCTTACCTCCATGCTATCTCTCGGCCCCTACACTGGCTTTTTAACTAGATTTTTTTTTTAAAGTAAATGCATGGGCAACTAGAAAAACTTGCATTATGTAACAGTGGTTTACAATTGTACTGTTTTCCCCTCTCTATTAAAGGATCTAGTTCATAAAAGGAAAAAAAAATCAAGAAATTCATGTCTAATAACTATTATTGTTTTACTTTAGATGGTAACTTCAAATTTTTCCTTCTATACTATAAAGGAGATATTTAAAATAATTACCAATTTTGGCACACTTTATTCTGAAGCTGTTTGCATTCCACGTTGGTGTACTTTATTTATGGAACACAGTCTTTATATATGTATACATATATTGTATATACTTTTATTTATATATACTTTAATTTGTTTCATTTGCATTTAATTAATTAATATTATTAATCCTTCTTTGGGTTCTAAGATCTAATTCAAATATATACTATTTAATGTTTTTTTGGGGGGTGGGGTCACACCCGGCAGCGCTCAGGGGTTATTTCTGGTTCTACGCTCAGAAATCACTTCTGGCAGGCTCAGAGGACCATATGGGATGCTGGGATTCGAACCACTGTCCTTCTGCTTGCAAGGCAAATGCTCTACCTCCATGCTATCTCTCTGGCCCCTGTCATTTTGGTTTTAACTTTTTCTTCTCATTGTGGTTTTCACTTTTCAGGTGACTAAAGATATTTTTTGAGTGCTGATATACATCTCTTGATTTTCTTTCACAAAGTTATGTTCACATGTCTAGGGTTTTTTGGTTTTTGTTGTTGTTGTTGTTGTTCTTGTTGTTGTTTTTGCTGTTGTTGTTGTTCTTTTGTTTTTCTTTTTGTTTCTTTTTTTTTTTTTTTGGTTTTTGGGTCACACCCAGCAGTGCTCAGGGGTTACTCCTGGCTCCATGCTCAGAAATTGCTCCTGGCAGGCACAGGGGACCATATGGGGCACCGGGATTCGAACCGATACCTTTTGCATGAAAGGCAAACGCCTTACCTCCATGCTATCTCCCGGACCCCCTTTTGTTTTGTTTCTTGAGCCACAACCGGCAGCACTCAAGGATTACTCCTGGCAGGCTCAAGGAACCATGTGGGATGCTGGAGACTGAACTTGGTTTGGCCACATGCAAGGCAAACATCCTATCTGCTGTGCTATCACTTCAGCCCCTAGCTTTATTTATTTATTTTTATTTTTAGGGTTTTTTTGGGGGGGTCACATCTGGCGGTGCTCAGGGGTTATTCCTGGCTCTGCATTCAGAAATCGCTCCTTGCTGGCACGGGGGACCATCTGGGATGCCGGGATTCAAATCACCGTTCATCGTGTATTGGCTGCTTGCAAGGCAAGCGCCCTACCGATGTACTATCTCTCCAGCCCTTAGCTTTTTCAGTGATTGAAATTAAATAATTTATATATATACATATATGTATGTGTATATATATGTATATATGTATATATACATATATGTATGTGTACATACATACATATATGTATATATAAATTATTTAATTCAATCACTGAAAAACACAGTTACAAATTTGTTCATGAATGAGTTTCCATTTATAATGCATAATACCCATCACAAGTACCCATTTACTGTCACCAATGTCTACAATTTCCTGCCCTCCCCCTCTGCCCTCTCCCCGCCTGTCTCTGTGGCAAACATTTTTCTTCTCTCTCCTTACCTTTTTCCCTTTAGGTACTGTGGTTTGCAGTAGCATTGATGAAGGGGTATCATGCCTATCACTTTATTTCCATTCAGCACCCAGTTCTCCTCCTGAGTGATCATTTCCAACTATCATTGTCATAGTGCTCCTTTCTCTGCTCTAACTGCACTCCCCCGCTCTTTCTGGTAAGCTACTGTGGACTGATCCTCTGGTCCTCTTCTCTATTTTCTTTGGTTATTACTACCATATTATCTTTTTTTTTCATATCCTACAAATGAATACAATCATTCCATGTTTATCCCTTTTATGGGACACTCTCTTTATGAGAGTATTCCTCTTACATTTTACCTGAGAAAGATTAATTATTATTAATTATTATGGACTGGAATTTGTAATATAAATTGTGTATATAATTTTTTTTTGATTTTTGGGTCACACCTGGCAGTGCTCTGGGGTTACTCTTGGCTCTGCACTCAGAAATCGCTCCTGGCAGGCTCAGGGGACCATATGGGATGCTGGGATTTGAACTACTGTCCTTCTGCATGCAAGGCAAATACCCTACCTTTATGCTATCTCTCCAGCCCTATAATTATGTATTTTATAAAGAATTTATGATATAAATTATATATTTGTGTATAATAATTGTGTGTTATTATAAGTTATATATTATAATTATATAAATAATTAATATATACTAACATATAGTGTGTGTGGTGTTCTTTTCTCTCTTGTTTTCCTTAGTCACTGTGAAATTATAAAGTTATTTATGATTGAGTTTCAGACATACAGTGTTTCAATATCAATCCCTTCACCAGGGTCCACTTCCCTCTCCCAAAATTATGAGTTTATATTTTGGTACAAAGAATATATAAAAATAAAAAATTGAGGAAGATTAATAACCAAGAAGGTAGACCTCAGGAATAGAGAGTTTTGCTTAATATTGGCATATCCCTGAAAAAAATACAAATTAGATTGTATAATAGAATATTTAATATTTAATATAATCCTATGGTAACCACACAGAATAGATAGAAGATAAATAGAAAAGAAAAAATTAAATAATGTAAGCATTTTACTATAAGAAACAATATGAGAACTGGAGCATTAGCATAGTGGTAGAGCATTTGTCTTACATGCAGCCAAACTGGGAAGAACCTAGGTTCTATCCTCGGCATCCCATATAGTCCCTCAAGCCTGCCAGGAGTGATTTCTGATTTCTGAGCGTAGGTAGAGCCAGGAGTAACCCCTGACCGCTGCATAATATATGCAATATATGAAAATGTCAGCTGAAAATCACACTCAATAGTGAAAGATTGAAACTTTACCTTTCAAGATCAAGAACAAAATAAGGAAAAGTACTTAAATCACTTCTAGTCAATTGAGAGCAAATAAACAAGAAAAAAAAGAAGACAGACAGAAGGAAGGAAAGAAGGAAGGAAGGGCAAAGGAAGGAGGAAGGAAGGAAAAGGAAGGAAGAAGAAAGGAAGAAAAGGAAAATGATAGGAAGAAAGGAAGAAAAAAGAAAGAAGGAAAAACGGGCCCGGGAGATAGCATGGAGGTAAGGTGTTTGCCTTTCATGCAAAAGGTCATTGGTTCGAATCCCGGTGTCCCATATGGTCCCCCGTGCCTGCCAGGAGCAATTTCTGAGCATGGAGCCAGGAGTAACTCCTGAGCACTGCCGGGTGTGACCAAAAACCAAAAAAAAAAAAAAAAAAAAAAAAAAAAAAAAAAAAAAAAAAAAAAAAAAAAAAAAAAAAAAAAAAAAAAAAAAAAAAAAAAAAAAAAAAAAAAAAAGAAAGAAGGAAAAAGAGGAAGAAAGAAAAATGAAAGAAAGAAGAAAGGAAAAAAGAAAGATAGGGAGAAAGGAAGAAAAAAGAAAGAAGGAAAAAGGAAGAAGAGAAGGAGAAAAGAGGGGAGAAGGGGGCCAGAGAGATAGTATGGAGGTAGGGCATTTGCCTTGCATGCAGAATGACAGTGGTTTGAATCCCGGCATCCCATATGGTCCCCCGAGCCTGCCAGGAGCAATTTCTGAGTGTAGAAACAGGAGTAATGGGCCCAGAGAGATAGCACAATGGCGTTTGCCTTGCAAGCAGCCGATCCAGGACCAAAGGTGGTTGGTTCGAATCCCGGTGTCCCATATGGTCCCCCATGCCTGCCAGGAGCTATTTCTGAGCAGACAGCCAGGAGTAACCCCTGAGCACCACCGGGTGTGGCCCAAAAACCAAAATCCAAAAAAAAAAAAAAAAAAAAGAAGGAAAGAAAGAAAGAAAAGAAACAGGAGTAGCCCTGAGCGCTGCCGGGCGTGATCCCCCCCCCAAAAAAAAGAGGGGAGAAAAAGAAAAGAAAGAAAGAAATATAAAAGACATATATAGAATTCTAAATCATAAATTAAATGTCGATTGTCCTTATTTACAGATGATAGTTTTATATGTAGAAACCTAAAGATAAAAAATTTGAATAGAAATTCAAGGGCCTCAAAATAGATTTTTTTAAAAGAAGTAGATACTTGTACTCACACTTCTGATTTCAAACCTGACTAAAAAGCTACAGTAATTAAAACAGTGTGACATTGGCATTAAGACAGACATGTAGATCAGTAAAATAGAAAAAGAACTTAAAAATAAACCCTCACATATGGTCAAAGATATTTGATAAGTCTTCTTTCATAAAGGACATTCTTTTCACCAAAAATTTGGAAAATTCCGATCTATATATGCAAAATAATGCCACATAAAATTAACTGGAAAGGGATTAAGGATCTAAATAAAAGTTCTAAAGTAAAAAATTAACAAATAAAAATTATTAGGAAAAAATGAACAGAACAAAAAATTCACAACATTGGATTTGGCAATGACTGCTTTTCTTTTCTTTCTTTTCTTTTCTCTTCTTTCTCCCTCCTTTCCCCTTCCCTCCTCTCCCTTTTTTTCTCCTCCCCTCTAGTGCCACACAGACTATGCAATCTCAGTGCACTATACTGGCTTCTCTAAGTATTGCAACTATATACTGTGAGCACTACACTAAAAAAATATGCAAGTGCTGCATTCAGATGTGCAAGCCCCGAAAAGCATATGTGTGAGCACCACAGTTAGAACATGTGACACCACCCCCTGTTCCCCAGACAGCACATATGCAAGCTCTGAAATTTAAATTGTGTACCTCATGATGATCATCACAACCAAATGTGCATGCAACTTCTGGTCATCACAACAGCAAGGACAAAAGAAAGGAAGGAGAACACAAGCAGAAATTTCTAAAAAGAAAAGAAACAGAAAAAAAAAGTAGAAACTAAGTATTGACAAGAATACAGAGAATACTAGACACTGGATAAAACATGAAATGGTACATGTTCTGTGGAAAATAATAATGGTGGTTCTTAAAAAAAACTAAACATATTTTCACCCCATAAGTCTCCTCCTATTGCAGGGTGGTGGCGCTGGAGGTAAGGCGCCTGCCTTGCCTGCACTAGCCTAGGACGGTCCGCGGTTCGATCCCCCAGTTTCTCATATGGTCCCCCAAGCCAGGAGTGACTTCTGAGCGCATAGCCAGGAGTAACCTCTGAGCGTCACTGGGTGTGGCCCAAAAACCAAAAAAAAAAAAAAAGTCTCCTCCTATTAGCATATATCCAAGAGGATTGGGGGCCAGAGCGATAGCACTGAGGGTAGGGCTTTAGACTTGCATTCAGCCAACCCTGGTTCAATTCGTGGCATATGGTCCCCTAAGCTTGCCAGGAATAATTTCTGAGCACAGAGCCAGGAGTAACACGTCCTGAGCATGTCCAGTATTACTCTTGAATTTTTTTGATATTTATACATCCATGTCATAGCATTATTCTCAGAAACCATATCAATGGCTGAATGTGCAGTGATTTGTGCCAAACATACAAAACATGCTATAAAACAGAACAGTGTCTCTCCTTACATATGATTGCATTTTCCTTAGTTTCAACTAATATCCTAAGATATTACACAAAAGTATTTTGAGAGAGCCCACACTCACCTAATTTTTACTACAGCACCCTATTTTAATTTTTTATTTATTGTTAGCACTTTTGTTATCTCTTACTATACCTAATTTTATCATAGATGTGTATATGAAGGAAAAACAATATAGGACTAGATAATAGTGCAGTTAATCACCCTGTGGATAAAGGGGCCAAAAGGAAAGGAATTTATGTAGGCTACAACATGAATTATTTTTGAAGATATAATCCTTAGAGAAATAAGCTAGACACAAAAAATATTGTATGGTATTACTTATGTATTTTTTGTTTTGTTTTTGGGCCACACCTGGCAGCACTCAGGGGTCACTTCTGACTCTGCACTCAGAAACTGCTCCTGGCAGGCTTGGGGGACCATATGGGATGCCGGGAATCGAACGGGGTCCGTTCTGGGTTGGAAACATTCAACGCAAACGCCCTCCCGCTGTGCTATCTCTCTGGCCTCTTACTTATGTATATAGAGTAGTCAAATCATAGAGACAGAAAGTAGAATAGTGATTGCAGTACTAGAGGAAGAGAGAAATTTTTTGATAGACATAAGTTTTCTATATTTTTTAATTTAAATTAAAAATGTTCTGGAGATGGTGGTATGATGTACTAAATAACACTAAATTGTATGCTCAAGATGCCTAAGATGGCAAACATTCTATCAGGTGTATTTTTTGCACAATAAAATCAAAATAAATTGGGGCCGGAGAGATAGCACAGCATTCGGGCATTTGCCTTGCAAGCAGCCAATCCAGAACAAATGATGGTTTGAATCCCCGCATCCCATATGGTGTCCTGTGTCTGCCAGGAGTTATTTCTGAGTGCAGAAGCAGGAGTAACCCCTAAGCGAGGATTATTGTGACCTAAAACAATAATAATAATAATAATAATAAATTAAAATAAATCACAAAAATTTCACAAAATCCTACACGGGAATTTTACAGTAGTTTTATTCATCATGAACAGAACTGGGAAGTTAGGAAGGCTATTATCAGCAGGAGAATGGATTAGCAGTGGTTTATCCAGACATTAAAATGTTATTAGTGCTGAAAAGAAAATGAGCTATCAAACTATGAAAGGACATGGAATTAAGTACAAATGATTCATCTGAAAAGATTACATGCTGCATGATTCCAGTCTATAACACTTTGGAAAAGACAAAATTGGAGATAATTGAAATATCAGGCATATGTGCTCCCTGGGCCCGTGAACATGCTCCTTCACGCACATGTTATCTCTCTGACTTTGCACATTTCCCCTCTTGAGATGTGGACATTCCTACTTTCATGCAGAGCCTAAACAGCATCATATTCTCAGGCCCTTGGATTGAACCTATGGCCTTCTTGGCCAAGAATCACTGGTGGAGTCCCCAGGCCCTCCAGCATCATTTGGGAGTCATCATTATGAGGAATCATTATGCATAGGGGGAGTTTAAACCAAACATTCTTGATAGGGTTTTTTTTCTGAAAGAAGGCCAATGTGGTCAGAGACTGAGGGCAAAAGATTCTTATTAAACTGGGTCAAGCTAGATTTAGTTAAATTGTACAAGGGACAAGGGACCAAGAACTGAGCACAGGTTAGGATCTTGAGGACTTAGAGGAGCCTAAGTAGAAGTAGATCAAGGAGAGAGCCTTTTTGGATACAATAATCTTAGTTAGTGGTTTCCATTCCCTTTTAAACAATGTTTTTTGTTTGTTTGTTTGTTTGGTTGGTTGGTTGGTTTTTTTTGTTTTGGGGCCACACCCAGTGACACTCAGGGGTTACTCCTGGCTATGCACTCAGAAGTCACTCCTGGCTTGGGAGACCATATGGGACACCGGGGGATCGAACCACAGTTCGTTCGAAGCTAGCACAGGCAAGGCAGGCACCTTACCTCTAGCGCCACTGTCCGACCCCTTAAACAATGTTTTATGATTATAGGACTATCTTATGGAATTGTTGACTATAGGATACCATCTTTAGGGCTTTTCCTAATAGTAGTAACAAAGATCATTGAATAACTATTTCCTTGGAAAGTACAATGGCTACAAAGGCATTCAAGCAGAGTCTTTTGAGGGGTTGGAATGACAGCACAACAAGTAGTGTTTTTGCCTTACACTGGCTGCTTGAACCTGATCTTGAGCATGCTATATGGTTCCCCAGCCCCACCAGGAATGATCCCTGAGCTCAGAGCCAGGAGTATGCCTTCAATACTGGGATGTGTGGGTCCCAAACAAACGAAAAAAGGAGTCTACTCAATTGTCTTATTTTTACATGAAAGATGAATACCAAGATTAAAAAAAAAGTTTTCCCAGTTAATAAAGGTTATTAGGGACTGGAGATAGTTTAGTGAGTAGGGTGCTAACCTTGCATGTGGCAGACTCAGCATTCTATATGGCCCCCAAGAACAGCCAGAGTAATTTCTTTTTTTTTTTTTAAGTAATATCTTTATTTAAGCACCATGATTAACAACATGTTTATAGTTGGGTTTCAATCCTAAC
Organism: Crocidura indochinensis; assembly: GCA_004027635.1. NCBI lineage: Eukaryota > Metazoa > Chordata > Mammalia > Eulipotyphla > Soricidae > Crocidura > Crocidura indochinensis. The sequence continues at coordinate 2,561 of PVKC010031657.1, read as the reverse complement.
AGAAGTAATTTCTTAGCACCAAAACAGGAGTAACCCCTGAACATTATTAGCTGTGGCCCAAAAGCCAAAAAAAAATTATTATCTATATTACTCAATTCTGGGTGTTTTGCTTTGTTTTGTTTTGGGTCATACCCGGCGATGCTCGGAGGTTACTCCTGCCTCCACACTCAGAAATCGCTCCTGGCAGGCTCAGGGGACCATATGGGATACAGGAATTCGAACCATGGTCTGTCCTGGATCGCCTGCGTGCAAGGCAAACACCTACCGCTGTGCTCTATCTCTCCAGCTCCTATATTATTCAAATCTCTCTCTCTTTTTTTTGTTTTTGTTTTTGTTTTTGGGTCACACCCAGAAGCGCTCAGGGGTTCCTCCTGGCTCTATGCTCAGAAATCACTACTGGCAGGCTCAGGGGGACCATATGGGATGCTGGGATTCATCCTTCTGCATGCAAGACAAACACGCTGCCTCCATGCTATCTCTCCGGTCCCATATCATTCAAATCTTGCTTACTCCACAAATAGTCATGTGAAATCTTATTCCTATTTTTGTAAAATAATAATATCCATACATACTCTATCATATCACATCATATCATATCATATCATATATCATATCATGTTCTTAAATGTATGTTACAGGTTAATAAACAGCAGTTAGGGGCCAGATCCCCTGAGCCCTTCAGGAGTGATTCCTGAATGCAGAACCAGGAGTAAGCCGTGAGCACCACAGTGTGCCCCCCCGAAAAAGATCTCGTAATGTTTCTATATAATATGTTTTATTGAAATAGCAATGTGTGATATCATATAATAATATAATACAATAATAACTCATTTATTTTTGTTTGTTTTTGGAGTACACCTGGAGGTACTTAGGGCTTACTCCTGGCTCAGGGGATTTATGCAATGCTGGAGATCAAACCAGGGTCAGTTGAATACAATTCAATCTCCTTAATTCCAGTACTATCTTTTTGTATCTAAAACTTTTTTGTTTGTTTCTGGGTCACATCTGGCATTGCTGAGGGGTTACTCCTGGCTCTGTGCTCAGAAATCACTCCTGGCAGGCTGGGAGGGCCATATGAGATGACAGAAATTCAACCTGAGTTGGCCTCATGCAAGGCAAACACCTTATCCACTGTGCTATCTTTCAAGCCCCCTAAAACTTATTTCTAAAAATTTAATTTTGATTTATTTAGTTCATTGTTTGCTCAGTTTTTCTACTACCACATGTAAGGAAAATCATGTGGTGTTTGTCTTTCTCTTGATTTATTTTACTAAATCAAAACCCTCTATTATGATTTATGTTGTTGCAAATGGCAGGATTTAATCCCTTTTTAATTTAATAACTGAATATCACTCCATTGTGTACTTATACCACGTCTTTCTTAGTCATCTGTCAATGGGTGTTTAGCTTGTTTCCTGCTTTTGTAAATAATACTACAATGATCATGTTGGTGCCTGTATCTGGCATTTTTAATATAGTATTATAAAAAATTCTCTCAGATATTTTAACTGAGTGAAATCAAGAATAGCTGAGTGAAAAAAAAGATATGAAGGGTCTTAAAATATGACTGGATTTCAATGAGATGGAACAGGAAGCAAGCCAGACAGAGGTGGAAAATTATAGTGAAAATGAGAGCATGACAAACAGTATAATGTGGTTGAACTGTAGGATGACTGGTTGGAATTAAAGTCATATCAGAAATAGAGATGGGAATGAATTGTTGAAGATCTTAATGCCATGCTAATGCGAAGTTTCAGAAAGAGGAGTCTATATGTTCTCTGAGTCATATTTTTGTTTTTATGGCAATAGTGTGGAAAATGGATTGATGTTACAGAAGCAAGGACTTCATTAGGAAGTATTTATTATGAACAAAGTAGACAAGGAAAATAAAGTAATGAGATAAGTACCTGAGACTTATCTCCCAAAGGAGCCAATAATCTAATTTTTCCAGGAAATGATTCTTCGGAATGTGTGAAAGGTTCTTCTGTTTTGTTTTGGGAAGCCACACCCAGTGGTGTAAGGATGAATTCCCAGTTCTACACTCAGGTATCACTCATGGATGGCTCAATGCCAGTTATCAAAATACTGAATGCCAGTTATCAAAATTGGGTCTGTTGGACGCAAGGCAAATGCCCTACCTGCTGTATTCAGGCCATCTGTGTTAAAGATAATTTTTTTTTTTTTTTGGTTTTTGGGTCACACCCGGCAGTGCTCAGGGGTTACTCCTGGCTCCATGCTCAGAAATTGCTCCTGGCAGGCACAGGGGACCATATGGGGCACCAGGATTCGAACCGATGACCTTTTGCATGAAAGGCAAACACCTTACCTCCATGCTATCTCCCGGGCCCCATGTTAAAGATAAGTAAGCATGGCGTGAGGGATAATTCTATTTGGGTGTGAGCTAATAATGGGAAGAAAAGTCTTGGAGAAGAGGGCTTATAGCAGAAGTGTTCTATTTGATGTGGATTGTGGAATATAACTACCTTTAAATAATAGTGATTTTGTAGACTAGGGACTCAAAAGTTAGAACACCCAGAATGCCTCTGAGAATCCTTCCTTCC
>PVKC010031656.1:0-14484 GCA_004027635.1 Crocidura indochinensis | reverse complement strand
AAAAAAAAACAAAAATAAACAAAACAAAACCAAAAATCCAACTAAACAAAAACCTGCCAACCAACTAATCAACCAGAAAAACAAAAACAAAAACAAAAGGAAACCCAACCCCAGATGATTCTATTGTGTAGTCTTGTTTTTATTGATTGCAGGCACCAGAGTAAATGTTATGAGTTATAAGTACATTTAAATAATGAACCTGAGTACATGCCAAATACTATGTAGGAACTTAGAGATAATGAGATGAGCCTGCAGGAGGCCCAGGTTCACTCTCTGGCACTGTATGGTCCCCTGAGTACACCTAGTACTGAGGTGAGAGTAACCCCCAAGCACTGTCAGTTATGGGCTCAAAGTAACAAGGTTATTTACTTAAGTTTTTTTGGGAGGGTGGTCACACCTGGCAGCACTCAGGGGTTACTCCTGGCTCTACGCTCAGAAATAGCTACTGGCAGGTTTTGGGGACCATATGGAATGCCTGGATTCGAACCACCGTCCTTCTGCATGCAAGGTAAATGCCTTACCTCCATGCTATCTCTCCAGCCCCTTCTTAATACATTTAATAAATTCGAGCTAATTTATTTTCTTCATTCTCTTCCTCAAGTCCAAAAGATTATCAACAAACCTTTAGAAAATATTCATGGGGGCCGGCAAGGTGGCCTTAGAGGTAAGGTGTCTGCCTTGCAAGCGCTAGCCAAGGAAGGACAGCGGTTTCATCCCCCGGCGTCCCATATGGTTCGCCCCCCACCCCAAGCCAGGGGCAATTTCTGAGCACTTAGCCAGGAGTAACTCCTGAGCATCAAACGGGTGTGGCCTGAAAAAGAAAAAAAGAAAATATTCATGGGATATCAAGTCTGGAAATACCCAGTATTACTGGGAAAAGAACCCTGTTCACTGTTGTTGGGAATGTCCACTTGTTTAGCCTTTATGGGAAGTAATATGGATGTCTATCACTACCACACCTCTTCAAATAGAAACAGGGGCCGGAGTGATAGCACAACAAGTAGGGTATTTACTTTGCATGCAGCTGACCTGGTTTGATCCCCAGAATCCCATATGGCCCCCAAGCTAACCAGGAGTAATTTCTGACCACAGAGCCAGAAATAACTCCTGAACACGTTGAATGTGGCCCCCAAACCCAAAAACAGACAAACCAAAAATAGGAATAGACTTCCATATAATTCAGTGATACCTCTTCTTGGAATCTACTCCCAAAACTACAAACATTAATTCAAAAGGATTTATGTACATCTATGTTCATCAAACACTTAACACAATAGCCAAGTTATGGGAATGACCCAAATCCAGATAAATGGATCAAGAAGTTGTAGTGTATGGAATATTATGCAAATCTAAGAAGAAAATCATGATGCATATGTGCTCCCGTGTGCATGAGGTCATGCTGCATATACATACATCACCAGTTCAAGCACATAGTGTCTGCTTGAACATGTTTCCTCTCCTCTTGAGATGTATGTCTTTCATACCTTAACTCTAGGACTTGTATTGTGGCTCTACCTTTGGGGAAGGCTGAGTCAAGGGAGAGTGTCATTACTATCTTTCTTTATCCTCTCCCTCCCCTTTCTCAGTACTTCCAAATAAAATCTGTTTTTACTTCCCCTCCCCCCAAAGAATAAAATCATGCAATTTGAAGCAACATAGAAATAGAGGATATAAAGGATATAAAGAGGTTAGGAAATAGAGGATATAAAGCTATATAAAGTTATTCAGAAAGATAGGGATAGTTACATAATTATCTTTCTAATATGTGGGACTTAAAGATACATAGCAACAAAAGGCTAAAGGCAATACAACAGGAAAACTGATCCACAAAATTGAGTTGTGATGCAGCAGTAAAGGGGCCAGTGAAAGGGATGGGTGTTGAAACCTTGGGAGAGTGATGTACACTAAAGATGATGTGGTGTTGGGATTATGTGCAGGAGGAACCATTCTTACCAGTATTATAAAACACATAGAATTAACAAATAAAAAAGAAGAAAATATTCATGAGATAAACCCCCTACTGTGACTAGGCTAAAACTTCTCTGATGGAGAGACCATAGAATCATAATTTTTAGTGTATAGAGTAGATTGCAAAAGTAGTAACATTAATGGTAGCTTTAGTCATCATGAGGTGGAGCCAATTTTCATATCCCTTTAGTCTCATCTGCTATGAGTCCTGATTGGCAAATATGATAAATATGATTGTGAAAATTTAAAATGTACACCTCAATAGAATAGAGTTTCCATTCTTACTATTTCTATCACCATCACCACCACCACCATGTGACTAAGCCTCGTTAATATTATATTACAGACATGTGATCCAACTATATCTGTTGCCTCAACCATCAGGTAAACACCAATATACTTGAGGCTAATGACTTGCATATGAATTAGCCCTATAGAGACCAAAACCATTAAGCTGAATCCTGCCTAATTTGCCACTCCACATAAACAAGCTAATTAAAAGTTTTGTCTTTTTTTTTTAACTGTTGTCATTTGGGCCACACCCGAAGGTGTTCAGTGGATACTTTGGCTCTGTACCAAGAAATCACTCCTGGCAGGTTTGGAGAACCATGTGAAATTGGTTGGCCATGTGCAAAGCAAATGTCTTACCCACTGTGCTATGACTCCAGTCCCAGTTTTGTTATTTTAATCCAAGTTTGGGGGTATTTTATTATGTCACAAGACAAACTAAAACACTAGCAGCAGTACTTAGCAGACAGGAAGAACTCAATAATTATTTGCTGGTGCAAAATGAATAAAACATATTGAGGCTGTCATTTTCTTCCAACCCCAAATGAAATGCAAACAGGCATTCTGTGGATTTATATTACCTTTATTGCTAATGAGTGAGAATGAATAAAGCAGTTCACTGGATATGGGAAGAAAGATTATTAAGCTGCATAATTTCAAACTAAATATATACACTCTATATCCTCAAATTAAAATTAATTTAAAATTAATATATATTAGACAGAGTGATGTTTCTCCTATGCCGGATAAAAAAAAGCATAATAGGTGGGGCCAGAGAGATAATATGAAGGTAGGGCATTTGCCCTGCATGCAGAAGGATGGTGGTTTGAATCCTGGCATCCCATATGATCCCCCAAGCCTACTGGGAGCAATTTCTGAGCGTAGAGAAAGGAGTACACCTGAGCGATGTGGGGGGTGACCCAAAAACCAAAAAAAAAAAAAAAAAAAGGCAGAACTAGTCTTCAGTAGGAAGCTTACTATGCAAGGGTGATTGGTGAAGGTTGAAATGAGAGGAGACATTGAAACAGGGGTGGAGGGAAGCAGACACTCTGGGGACGGGTGTGGTGCTAAAACATTTTATGCAAGAAATCCTACATTAAATTAGTACACCACTACTCTTAAAATCAAATCAAAACAAAAGAAATTAAAATTAATTTAAAATTAATATATATGAGACAGAGTGATGCATTTTCCGGCGTATAAGACGACCCCTTACTTTTCCTATTAAAATAGAGGGTTTGAGCACCTGAAAGCCACATACCAGCAGAGACACCAGGAGGTTGGATGGGATGCAGCATTCGGTAACTCAACTCCTCTGTGTGCCTGGAAAGATGAATCAGGCAGGACAAGCAGAGGACTGAGTAATGATGCCTGGCAGCTGCGTGGGATGCAGTGGTAAGAGGAGGTCAGATCACTCATCCCTGAAGTTGGATTAGGTTTCAGCATGTTGTATACCGGCGTATAAAACGCCCCCCCAACTTTTAAGAAGTTTTTCATGGGTTAAAAAGTCATCTTATTCGCCAGAATATACAGTATGTGCATGTCAATATTTTCAAAGTGTGTGCTGAGAATGCTTAATTTTACCCCATGAAAATGAAAAAATGTGTGTGTGTGTGTGTGTGTGTGTGTGTGTGTACATAAGAAAGAGAAAGGGAGATGCCTAATTGAGGGAGAAAAAATGAAACATACCTTCATTGACTGGGGACTGGAGCAATAACACAGCAGTGGGCATTTGCCTTGCATGCTGCTGACACAGGACAGACCCAGGTTCCATCCCCGACATCATACGGTCCCGAGTCTGCCAGGAGCAGACTAAATGTTGCTGGCTGTGTCCCTCTCCCGCCAAAAAGAAGTTAACTGAGTATTGTATAGAGACTACCTGAATTTGAATTTTAGCTTTACCAGTCTTGGTTTTTGTGTTTTTGTTTCTTGGCATATTGCTTGTTTCCTTATTTTTGCAAAATTAGAATAATAATTGTACTGCTTCCAACCTCATGGATTATTTTGGTTGAATAAATGCATACAAAAAAATAAAGAACTTAAAGCATATGACAAATGCTGTAGTGGTATTTGTGATTAGTTCTAATTTTATTAGGAATAAAAACAATAGTTATAATTTTGGAGGCCAAATCTCAAGGGCTTCCTCCTCCCTAATTTCATGCTCCTAATTTCCTACCACAAATTTCCTCCCACTATTTGTGCTGTATTTGTATGGAAACTATTAGCCATAGGGAGCTAGTTACATTAAGTAAATTTAAATTTTACTTTTTTATTTTACAATGACCACATTTAAAGTGCTGGATAGTCATAAATGGTGAATAGCTAGTATATTGTACAGCACAGAAAAAGAACATCACTGAAGAAAGTTCTATTGAACTGAACAGAAATGCCAAGGACATTTTTAGATTTCAAAGGGTCCTCTACTTCCCCACAGATTTTTTTTAGAAGAAAGGAAACAATCTTTAGATAAGAAGACAATTTTTTTCTGAAAGGTAAACCAAAATTAAATCTACATTCTAATTAGAGTAAAATGACATGACGGAGGCATCCACAGTGAGTTAAATATGTATAGTGTTATTAGGAGTCAGGACTTTCTTCCTGGAACTAGTCTTCTAAAGCTGCATGGAAGAGCTGGAGTGATAGGACAGCAAGTAGAGCTCTTGCCTTGCACTTGGCCAACCTGGGTTCAATACCAGTCATCCCATATGGTCCCCTGAGCATGGCAAAGAGTAATTTTTGGTATAGAGCAAGGAGTAATACATGATCATGGCTGATTGTGGCCCCGAAACTAAAATAAACAAATACAGAGAGGTCTGGAGCCATAGCACAGTGGACAAGGCACTTGCCCTACACACAGCTGATTGGGTTTGATTCCCAGCACCCATATGGTCCCCAGAGCCTGTCAGGAGGAATTTCTGAATGAGCCAGGAGTAACCCCTTAGCACAGCTGGTTGTGTCCCAAAATGTAATAAAACAAAAAATATATGAATAAATAAAACTTACTTGACTTTTATGGAGAACAATGATTATTATGGGGAAAGGGGAGAGTTATTTAGAGACATACCTACCAGGAACATTTTGATGGTTAAAAAAATTGGCTGACATATTTTGGGCGGTGGGAGAGCATAACCAGTAGTACTCAGGATATACTCCTGGATCTGCATACAAAAATTACTCCTGGAAGTGCTCAGGGGACTATGCAGGGTATCAGAGATGGAACCTGGGTTGGCTCAGTGCAAGGCACATGCTCTACCCATTGTCCTATCACTCCAGTCCAGCAGCTAACATTTAATTTTACTTCAACTTAAAGAAAGGTGCTTTATAAAGTTATTGATTGTTGAGTTTTAGACATATAATATTTTTGACAGGCACAGTAAGAATTTTTGTGATTGCATCTTAGCATTCATATTTTCAGTGTTACTGAGCCTGTGCTTTGGATGTAAAGCTATACCAATTTTCCACATCACCAGTATAACCTACTGTTCTTGTTTCTCCATTAATTCTCTTTCTTACCTTCTTCCTTCCCTGCTTGATTTCTTTCATTTTATGTCCTTATCTAAATTCTGGAGTCAAGGGTGATCTAGGCATCCCCACTTTACTACAGTGTATTTCTGACATTAAAAAAACACACACAAAGTCTAGGTGCTAAACGTTTAAGGACATGACTTCATTACCCTGATCAATAAATATATGGAGCCAGGGGATAATTAATTTTTATGTTTTGCAATGTAAAACTTGAAATATTTGTTGAAGCTTTCAGAATTAGTAACTGAAAGATGGGGCTGGAATGATAGCACAGCAGGGAGGGTGTTTGCCTTCCACAAATAAGGGTTTGATCTCATGCATCCCATATGGTCCCCCAAGCCTGCCAGGAGTGATTTCTGAGGGCAGAATTAGGAGTAACTCCTGAGTGTATCTGAGTGTGGCCCCAAAACAAAATAAAACAAAACAAATAATAATAACAAAAAGTGTAGAAATTCACTGTTTAAATCTAATTTTCCATTAATCATGATTTCTATACCCTTCTACTTGGATATTTAATAAGTCTGGCTAGTGAAAGTTGAAACAGTCCTTACTGCTCTTAATTCTAAAAAAATAATTATGAAGATATCCCTAATCCTTAGGATGTGTCTCTTGAGGAATGAAGGATCAGGAAGAAACCAGGTTTAGTATAAAAAATGTAATTCTACCTACAAAGTTCAAGAGGGCAACTCCAAACAAAGGAAAAATATTGGATACCTGGGGAAAAATAGTCTCTTCTTTTCCAAGTAATCATTTAGCCCCTTCTGGATGTCTTCCAAAAGAAGGTTGGCTTCTTGAAGTTTCTCATACATTCGGGGCTGATCAGCTGCCATTAAAACCCTAGAATCTTTCACCTAGGAGCCATCAAAGGGAAATAAAAGAAAGCAAGAAAGAGAATCATCAGAGACTTTAAGAGTGGTCATTATAACCAGCCCACCACTAAGTGACCTCTCCAGTCCTGTTAGAGGCCTCCTAATCCCAAGGTAAATGCTTATATAATAGCACCCTGTACCCCAGTCATGACCGAATGGGTCAGAGTTGGACATATGAAACTAATGGTGCTAATTATATTTTCACTTCTAGGTCACTTTGGGGGTGGCCTTCAAAAAGAAGGGCTTTGCTCTTCTAGGGGATAATTTTTCCATTATGTCATTGCATCACATTGACAATTTTTCTGCAGAAAGAAGGAAGGGGCTGGGCTGGAGAGATAGCATGAAGGTAAGGTGTTTGCCTTGCATGCAGAAGGTTGGTGGTTCGAATCCTGGTATCCCATATAGTCCCCCGAGCCTGCCAGGAGCGATTTCTGAGTGTAAAGCCAGGAGTAACCCCTGAGGGCTTCCAGGTGTGACCCAAAAACAAAAACGAAATCAACAGAAAAAAAAAAAAGAAAGAGAGGGAAGGGGGACAAAGCTGTCGTGAAAAAACATCATCTGCAAGTTTTGGTTTCTAGATTCATTCTTTTGTTTTGTTTTTGTTGGAGCAACAACCAACGCTGCTCAGGGGTTACTCCTTGCTCTGCACTCAGGAATTATTTCTGGCAGGTTAGAGGAGGCCAGGGATTGAATCCCAGGTGACCACGTGCAAGGCAAATGCCTTACCTGTAATATTATCTCTCTGGCCCCTCAAGATTCCATTCTTTTGGGACCTGCAATCTTTGCTCTATAGTTCCATGCAATACACATTTATCTGAGCTACTTTGAGTATATGTTTCTTCTATTAGTTACAAGGATCTTAACTAATATGAAGTGAAAAGGAGATCCTGAACAGTAAGAAATGTCTGTGTAGACTACCACTCTTCTGATGGTAAGATGTGTGAGGGAGTCCAGACCTACCGCTTGAGCCATAAGTGATTTCCAGTAATTGTCAACGATGGCAAATTTCCTGCCCTCCTCTGGCATCTGGGCTATTATATCCTCTGAACTGAAGATAGGTTCCAGGTATAGCCAGGTAACCTGACATTTCAACCAGGCATCCAGAATCTCCTGCATGCGAATCAGTTTTTCTTCCCACTTCTGTGAATTTAGCAGTTCAGATTGAGTCAGTAACCTGCTACTGATTGAAACAGTCTCACTGATTGAATGCTAAAGCTAATTCATTTGTTTACTCATATCCTTGCTTGACAAAATTTACTGAGAGCTCCCTATGCTCTGTTTACTATTATAGGCAATGAATTATTATATTCATTATTATATTATATATATATTATTATTCTAGCAATGAGTGAAACAAGCAAGTATTTGCATTCATGATATTCATGTTACAGTGGAATAATAAAAATATAATAATAAAATAGTTATAATACCAACTCTGTGATAATTCTGTGATCTAAGAGTTCTATTACTATACCATTATTTTATTTATTTATTTATTTATTTATTTATTTATTTTGGTTTTTGGGCCACACTTGGCAATACTCAGGGGTTATTCCTGGCTCTATGCTCAGAAATCAACCCCGGCAGGCTCGGGGGGACCATGTGGGATGCTGGGATTCAAACCAGCGACCTTCTGCATGCAGGGCAAACGCCTTACTGCTGTGCTATCTCTCCAGCCACTATTTATTTTTATTTTTAAATGTTTTCATTTAATCTAAAATGAAATATTTTAATTTAGACAATATAATTTATAATACTGTTAATGATAGTGTTAATGATAAATACAATGTTCCAACTCTCATCACCTTTCCTTTAATTCTCCTAAAACTTTTTGTTTCTTTGTTTAGTTTTTGGTTTGGGGGCAACACTCAGGGGTTATTCCTGACTCTGCACTCAAAAATTACTCCTGGCAGGCTTACGGGACCCTAGAGAACATGGGACATTGGGTTGCATGATCAGCTACATGCAAGGCAAATGCCCTACCTGCTGTGCTATCTCTCCCATCCCCCCTCTGAAATTATTTTATCCAATAGACCAGAGAACAACATGGCAAACCTCACTTTACAGATGCAAAAACTAGAACATAATAGTTCAAGTAACTTGTCTGAGGTCATGGAGCAGTGTTAAAATTTGGTTACTGGCCCAGAGTGATTGTTCATAAGGTAGGGCTCTTTACACAGAGTCGACCTGATTTCAAACCCTGGCACTCCATATGGTACCTCAAGCACTGTCAGGAGAGAGCCCTGAGCGTAGAGCCAGGAGTAAATCCTGAGCACTACTGGGTATGGCCCCCAAACAAATAAAAAAGCCCAAACGAGAACTTGTATGCAGGCAGCCTGATTCTAATGTCTTTGATGTTGGCCAATGCTCATTTCTGCCCAAAATAGGCAGAGGAGGGCAAATCTCTACTCTTACGTAGTTTACATTTTAGATTACTAGAGTCCAGAGGCTTTCCTGATGGAGTTTGATTTGGGGCCTTGATAGCTCATCCTCCCTTTTGACAGATTATTGCAAAGGCTCAACAAGCCATGCACTTGCATGGATGTCAGGCAACTGATTTTTCCAAATAGGTGAGTTTCTTTATTAACTGAACTTGAAGACATTTTTATCCTCTGAGATACAGAGTTAACAGAAAATGACAAACTAAAACCTCATTTTCACTTACCCGACATTCTGCTTCTATTGGTTTGATGAATGGGGAACCACACATGGTCTGGGTCTTTACCACATGGTCATCGAGCAGAAGCTGAATGTCATCAATTGCACATAAAATGCTTGTGTCCTGCCAACAAAGATGCCCCATTCTGTCAGAGTTTTGAGACCCCTATTATTCTTGATCTAATTTTCCAAAGGCCTCCCAGCTGCAAGACCCATTTTGGCAGGGGATGGTAGGGGGTGGTACAGAAACCTACATTTTTTTCAGAAGATAAAATAAGTTTTTTTCATTGAAAATGTTCTTAAAGTTCTTTATTTTCTAAATCTTGTGCAGAAATCAAATATAATCTAAATATAGAGAATAATTTAGAATCTGTTTCAGGGAAAGGGTTCTGCCCTTTCTTTATGTTCCAGCTTCTCTGTTCATTTGCTTTCCTGACTCAATGCCCTGTAGAATCAGTTGCTTGTCAGGCCTGTTAGGTCTAGACCCAGGACTTCTGAACTGTGTGCCAGAAGCCCCAGGGCATTGCAGGGAACTCTTAGTCACACACACTGAGTGTGTGCTTGTATGACTCAAGATTAGACTATCTCTTAAAAAAAATGTTTCCCAGGTGATTCTACTGTGGAATCAGGGCTAAGAAGCAATGCTTTGTGTCAAGGAGGTAACTCACAGTAAAGTGCATACATTGCATGTGTGGAGTAGATTTGATTCCCAGCAAGACAACACACACACACACACACACACACACACACACACACACACACACACACACACACACGACATAGCATTAAGTGCTGATGGTCTGTAGAATATACATTTCAAAGACAATAGGTACAAAATGGAATCACTTATGCTATGCCCCACTGCACCCAACCATGATTTAATATCTAACTGAATTCCAATTTTAGCCTTTCTCAAGATTGAAAACTTGAGCTGGTTTATTTGGAATTCTAAGTGAGCAGCACTAAAAAACTCCATCTTGTTTTCTACAGAATTTTTAGATCTTCAGCACCCCACTGATTCTGCATTTCCCTGAAATGTTAAGAAATGTTTCTGTAAACTGTGAGTTTAGTGCAAAACTAGGAGTCAATCATAAGTAACAGTTGAGAGGAAAATAGCAAGCAATGTCTTATCCTCGACAATGTCCCAGACTCTGAAGACTGACCTGACAAAGTGACGCCATTTTGAATTTTAGAAAGGACAGGTCTGTGTTCCTGTGGTGCTGTCAAAGCTATTGCTATTGCTTTGTCAGCAAGATACAGCACAACTCCTCCCCTATCATCCCCCTCTCTTTCTGTCTTTGTCTCCTATCCTCTACCAACTTTTAGACAGGTCAAGCCCCAGTCCAAGAGTAAGAATTTTTGCTTCTTTTGTGTCCACACTTGATAATACTAAGGACATATTCCTGGTTATATACTCAGGGTTCACTCCTGAGAGTGCTTGGAGGACCATAGGGATACTAGGAATCTAACTCGAGTCAGCTACATCAAGACAACTGCTCTATCCACAGTACTATCTCTCTGGCCCACAGGAAGTAAGATTTTGCTGGAGAGATAAATTTGTAATCTTCATGGATTGCTACCACCTGAATTAACCTGTTTTCTTTTCACTGTTACCTTGTTTCTCTGACACTGGTGAGCAAACATATCTTGGATCTAGAAACAGATTCCCTTAAATATCATTAGTGAGGTTGTGTGCCTGATATGACTTGTCATCACTAAAAGAATATGATGTTACCATGATTATTGGTGTTTTACTATATACCTTCCATATCCAAAGTCTTTCATCTTTGATAAAATAATTTATCATTTATAGGGACTCTCAAGTGGCACTCCAGGAGTCCAGGTACCATTTCCAGCACTACTTAGACAAACAAGCTGGCAGTTCATTGTAAAGGCCCATGGTTGTGACGTTCAGGCCTTGTGGTGTTGAGGATCACCAGAATCACCCTGGAAGCTCTCAAGGTTCTAATTTCTATATTCAGTGATTATCAGGAGGTAAAACCAGGGTGGGAGCAGCAAGGCCCTCACACCTATATTATCTCCCAGTCCCTAAGTTTTTAATTTTTCACAGCACCTCAAGCACCATTTTGTGTTAGAAGAGATGCTGCCCAATTGAATAAAACTACTGGTAGTAAATGTTTTAGGGGCTGGAGTGATTAAAGTGGGTAAGGAACTTGTCTAATAGACAGCAGACCTGGGTTCAATCTCCAGCTCCTGTCAGTAGTGATCCCTGAATGCAGAGCCAGGAGTAATCCCTGAGGACATTAGATGTGACCCTCAAGCCAAAACAAAGAAAAAAGCCAATAAGCTATTAAAGTTTACCCAGTTGAATAGCTTTTTTTGGGGGGGGGGATAGGTGTATACCTAAAGGTACTTAGGAGCTACTTCTGACTCAGTGCTCAGAGAGCCATGGGTACCAGGAATAGGGTCAAAGGTCTTCTCAATGCCAAGTCTGAACAAAACATGGTCCTTTTCGCCATTCCCCAGGTTTGGGCCTGCTTTTGAACACCTTTGATTTACCAAAGCCCCATCCCTTCCCGATCGATGGCCCAGCCCCAGAGCAAGTCAATTCCTAGAAATAGTTGAGCAAGTACTTCAAGTTCGTACATCTCCACACACAAACTCCTCTATACTTCAATAGTGCCTGTGAAAAACAAGTCTTTACACAGTTGCTAATCAGAAGTGGTCCAGATGTGACAGCTTCAATATTATCTGGAGATTTTGGGAACTGCCAAACTTCAGGTCCCAGCCCAGACCTGTTGATTTGGAACCATACACTCACATGCTTCCAGTATTTATTAACAGTTGAGTAGTGCTAAGTCTTATCTACCCCTGGTATGCTTGGGGAGCCTGCCTGGGGAGATACTCATTCCGAAGGTTTGCTGGGATTTCTTCACAAGGAGAAAGCTTGTAATTTTGAAAGGGCTTTCTCATTTGAAAATGCATCCCTCCAGCGGTGACTGGGAGAAAAGATGACGGGCACAAGAAGACAGATGGGAGGAAACAATCAAGTACACAGCACAGTGATTATAGTCAACAACACTATCTTAAAAATCTCCAAGTTGCTAAGAGACTAGATCTTAACTGTTTCCAGCACACACACACACACACAAAAAAGAAATGATAATTATATGATGGGATAGAAGTGTTATACTGGTAATCATTTTGCTGGGTAAATGTTACTATATAAATAATCATATGCTATATAAAATGATGCTATCTATCAAATCAACACATGACACATCCTATATGCTGTGTTAAATGGCAATTATGGCTTAACAAAACTAAAAAGATGTTCAGGATCTTTCCTTTGAGAGTTTGGTTGTAATTCTGAAAGAAACCCTCTTGATCTCTTAGAATGAAAGAAAGGGGAAGTTCTTGGGGTACTGGACAGTTGGACTGTTACTCACCGTATCCCTGTACTTCACAAAATTGAATGTCATATCCATCCAGTCTGACTTCATTTTCTCCAAGTTTTTCTCCAGAGAGTACTCCTTACTGGCAGCTGCACCAATGGGCTCCAGTCTAAAGAAAGAGCAGATGGAATTAATAAGAGGAAGCAGAGAAAGCATGTTAAAGGAGATACTTCAATTCAGCCGAGGAGAAATGGAAGGGGAAAAAAACCTTTAATTTCACTAAACCATTCACTGTTTCTCATTCTAACATGTGTCTACTCTCTCCACTGGCTTGCACGTATTTGGTTGGTCAGCTTCCACATATATGGTATTAGGCTTTTTCTAAGACATCCAAAATAGATTTTACTTTAACATTTGTCACCTTGATTGGTATATAGAACTAAAGTCAACTGAGGTTGTCCTGATCTTGGGAGAAACTGTTCCCATGACTTAAAGCCTAAAAATGACCTAGATTTAGTGCCATCTTCAAATTATTTTTCCAGCAGGCTCAACATTTAGAGACAAGGTTTTATCACATGAACTTGCCCCCTCTTTATCATATAAGGTCAACCCTCCTCACAGACCAACCCCTCTCCCACTTTACCTCTCAGATTTCTCTCCCTTCCCTCAACTTAGGCTCTAAAGCCTCAATTGTCCAATTTACTTTAAATTTATTGTAACTGTACCATATATGTATTAATTAGACTTGGTCTTTTCTCCTCTAATCTCTCTGATATTATTTCATTTGCTCATTGACAACTCAGAAAGGCAAGGAAATTTTCCATTGCACTCCAACACAAGGTTTCTTATTCTCAGCACTTATGACTATTGGATCTAGTTATGGAAAGATTTGGGTCCCTAAAAAATTATGTGACTCCCCTTAGAACCTCTGACTGTAAGATTCTCTAGTTGGAGATAGATTCTTTAAAAAGAGGCATTGCAGTTGAAATGAAATTATTATTATTATTATTATTTTTGGTTTTTGGGCCACACCCAGTGACGCTCAGGGGTTACTCCTGGCTATTCGCTCAGAAGTCGCTCCTGGCAGGCACAGGGGACCATATGGGGAACTGGGGGATCCAACCGCGGTCCGTCCTAGGTTAGCGCAGGCGCCTTACCTCCAGCGCCACCGCCCGGCCCCCTGAAATGAAATTATTAGGAAGGGTCTGTATCACATATGACTAGTATCCTTACTAATATCTTTACTAGAACTGGGATAGAAATGTAGACTAGCACAGAGAGATCAGGTGAGAACACATGGAGAATGTAGCCATCAGCAAGGCATCAGCATGATCATCAGCAAGGTCATATCTCAGAAGAAATTAACTCTATCAACATTTGATCTTCAACTTCAGACCTTTGGAATTTTGAAAAAGTGGATTTTTATTGTTTTTGTGTTAAGGGATCACTCTTAGCTCTGGGATAAGGGACATCTTCTAAAAGTGATTGGGGAATTTATGTGGTTAATTTGAATGCAAATTGACTAAGTGTAGGCCAAGTGCCTTACACCTTGTACTATGACTTCAAATTATTTATACTATTTTAGTCAAAGAGTCTGTATTATTTGTTATAGCAGCCCTAGCAAATTGATATAGAATGCTTAATTTTTTTGAGGGACGGTGGTGGTGGCAATCCTATATACTGTAAGGAATTCAGCTACATCTCTGGCTTCTTTCCACTAGAATTTCAATAGCAGAATCCCTATTCTCTTGCTAGTTGTGGCAAACAAAAATGCCTCCAAGTATTGAGATTCACATTCAATTAAGAACTATTGTTTTAAG
>PVKC010031655.1:0-14344 GCA_004027635.1 Crocidura indochinensis | reverse complement strand
AAGGCAAACACCTTACCTCCATGCTATCTCCAGGGCCCCATTTTTGTTTTGTTTTGTTTTTGGATCACACCCTGAAGCTCTCAAAAGTTACTCCTAGCTCTGTGCTTAGAAATCGCTCCTGGTAGGCATTGGAGAGCCTATGAGAAGCCGGTATTTGAACCATGGTCAGTCCTGGATTGGTTGTGTGCAAGGCAAACACCCTATGGCTGGACTATCTCTCTGGTTCCAAAATGCATTGATTTTAATAGTAATGAAAAGATATTAAATAGAAGATTTTTTGTTGCTTTCCTTTCATAGGTGGATACTACAATAATGCTTAGTAAATCTCATTACTGCTGTAGTATAACACAAAGGGTTACCATACACACAAAAAGAGTAATTAACAAGGAGGGTGCTAAGATTTTTGTAAGAATATTATTTGTTATGTGAATATGAATCAGGTAATACAAAGACAATTTATATTTGGGCCCAATGCATCATAAATAATGACTATAATAAAATATTACATAGGGTAAGTGTGTGAAACTAACAAGTCAAGTCATTAGTACTAAATTAAATTTTTAGTTGTTCTATATGTTGTACATTTTTTCTAAATTTTATTTCCAGATTAATGTTAAGTTTGCAATCAGAATTTTATCTAATTTGTGTGTTGAATGTATTATCTACTTTGTGTGTTGAGTGTGTATCTACTGTTGTGTGTCTTTAACAGAATAAAAAAAATAGAAAATATACTGTCTTTTTCTCTCTCATATGTCTTGACATCATTTCTAACTTTACCTCTATTTCTATTTTCTAATTACTTAAAACAACTGCAATTCAAATTTTTGTTTGCATGCTGTAAAATGTATAGTCTTGCAATGGTATTGGCACAGTATAGCATCATCCATATTGAACTTTTTTATATAAAGAATTTAACTCTCCTTTCATATTATTCTGCATTTTTCTAACTTACATTTCTGTTTCTAAATGTGGTTTTTCTTTTCATTAATTTTTAAAAATAATAGCTTTATTTCAACACCTTGATTACACACATGATTGTAGTTAGGTTTCAGTCATATAAAACACACCCCCTTTACCAGCGCAACCTTCCTGTCACCCAATCCTCCCCACCACACACACACACACACACATCCACCCCACACACACACACGCGCTCGTGCGCACGCGCACACACACACACACACACACACACACACACACACAAAACGCCTGTATTCGAAACAGACAGGCATTCTACTTCTCTCACTCATTGGCTTTGTCACCATAGTTTTCATTGTAGTTTCTTCTCTAAAAGCACTCACCACTCCTTGTGTTTTGGTGAACTTCATATCATGAGGCTGTCCTTCCAGCCCTTGTCTGTATTTTCGCTGGGCAGCATTACAATTATGTCATTTATTTTTCATAAAACACATAGATGAGTGAGACTATTCTGTATCTATGTCTCTTCCCTTGACTTATTTCACTCAGCATAATAGATTCTATATATATATATATATATTCATGTATTGAAAAATTTCATGACTTTCATCTATCCTATAGATACATAATAAATTTCATCTATCCTATGGATACATAACTTTCCATTGTGTATATGTACTACTGCTTACTTAGACATTGATCTGTTTGTAGGGCATCTTGGTTGTTTCCAGAGTCTGGCTATTGTAAATAGTGCTGCAATAAATATAGATGTAAAAAGGGGATTATTGAATTGTATTTTTGTGTTCCTAGGGCATATCCCTAGGAGTGGTCTAGCTGGATTCTATGGGAACTCAATTTCCAGCTTTTTGAGGAATCTCAATATTGTCTCCCATAAAGGCTGGATTTGATGGCATTTCCACCAAAGTGAATGAAAGAGTTCCTTTCTATCTACATCCCTGCCAGCACCAATTGTTCTTATTCTTTGTGATATGTGCCAGTCTCTGTGGCATGAGATGGTAACTCATTGACGTTTTAATTTGCATCTCCCTGATAATCAGTGAATTAGAACATTTTTTCTTGTGCCTTTTGGCCATTTGTATTTCTTTTTTGAGAAATTCTCTGTTTATTTCTTTTCCCCATTTTTTGATGGAGTTAGACACTTTTATCTTGTGAAGTTCTGTTAGTTACTTGTATACCTTAGATATTAGCTCCTTTTCTGATATATGTTGGTGAATAGTTTCTCCTATTCTGTGGCCTTTGTATCTTAGTCACTATTTCCATTGAAGCTTAATATAGTCCCATCGGTTTATCTCTGCTTCCACTTCTTTGAAGAGTTCTGATTCCTTCTTGAAAATGCCTTAGTCTCAATGTCATGGAGTCTTTTAACTATGTATTGTTATATATACCTTATGGTTTGGGGTATGATACATTATTTTAACATTCTCCAAAATGTTTTACATGATCATTCAATCTGAAAATTATATCTCAAATTACCTGCTTTTTATAAAAATAGTTCTATTTTTTCATATTGTATTTTTACTATTTGAAATTAATTCAATACATTTTTCCATGATTTAAAATATTCTCCCCTATAATGGCTTATAGCTCAACATTCCAATATCCTGTTTACTGGATTTCCATAAAAGAAAGAAATTACATTTTTTGTCTCTTTTTTTTTTTGAGTCACACCACACAATACAACATGCTTACTCTTTGATGTCCTCCACTCAAGGATCACTTTTGATTGACCAGCAGAGAACATGATGACCAAGATTGAACCCAGGTAAGCCACATGCAAGGGAAGCACATTTTTTTACTCTCTTTCAAGGTCAGAATAAACGTTTTTATACATAGAAGAAATCTAGTGTTGACTGAAGAGATAGCATAGCGGTAGGGTGTTTGACTTGCAAGCAGCTGACCCAGGACCAATGGTGGTTTGATTCCCAGCATCCCATATAGTGCACCATGCCTACCAGGAGTAATTTCTGAGTACAGAGCTAGGAGGAAACCCTGAGCACTGCTGGATGTGAGAAGAAGAAGAAAAAAAAAGAAATCTAGTGTTTAAGTTATAAAACTGTAAAGGGAATTATAAATTAAAGCATTTTCAATAATTATATCAAAGCAGATTTGTCTACTACAAAATTTAACATGAGTAAATTTCTATTTTCTATTTCTTTATAATATTTTTTATTTCAGTTTAGAACACAGTCTATATTATTCTGTGCATATTCCTAACTCTACCCTCAGAGATCATACCTGTTGATCTGAGGACTATCTGCAGTAGCAATTATTCAAATGGATCTGCCCATTGCAAGGCAAGTACCTTAAGACCTATACTACATATATGAGTATTTCTCTGGAATGTTAGGTAAATTTGCTTGAGTGGAACAAAATATCTTCTGTTACAGTAAACTTTAGTTGGTGGTAGTGTTTCCTTTTAAGATATATTTATAAGGTGAATTTACATTATAGTTAGTTAAATTACATACAAAGAATGAGAACAAGAGTTCTACTGATAGAATCTAAGTTTGAGACAATCTAATCATATTTGATATGAAACCCCTGGAGTCCTAAATGTTTAGAATAAGAAGATAGAAATTCATTAGCACTTAATATTATGCCTTATAATTTTAATTGTATAACAGTTGTCTCCTTTTGTCATAGAAATAGACCCCAAATGTTATTTTTGTGTGTGACATGAACATTTCTTATAGAACATTTACTGATTATTCAAAAGCTAACATTAGATAGCAAGCTTAGCCTCATTTCTTTCTTCTCTCCATGTTATTTACTAGTTTACATATAAATGGTGTTATGTCAGGCGAATTTTATTTGAGTCTGAATTGTGCTGACACCAGAAATATTTGCAAATATTTTTGACATGTCATCAAGCATCTTGTCAATTTGTACTTTCCAAATTTATACACACAGCGACATTCCAAATGTTGTCCCCTGCTTAAGCAAGATGCCAAAATTACTCTATAAAAAGGATTTGTCAACAAGATTTATGTGAGGATCTAAAGCTGTTAAAAAAAGTTCAGCAGGTTTTTATTTCATTAAAAGATTTCCTTTCATTATCCACTAATCTTATTTTATGATTATTTTTAGAGAAATCTTACTGAGGTTAAAAATAAATTATTTAATTCCGTGAAAATTGAAAAAATATTTAAGAATGTCTTCTGATGTTTCAGACAGAAACATCATCAAACCCAGTAGCTAAAATGTAGATAGCAATTTATATGCATTCTCTTAAGTGATATTTTACATAATTAAAGTTTTCTCATGAATTATCAACCTGTTCAAAAAATATTTTTCGAAGATACAATGGTAATATTTAATTACATATTTTTATTTTTTTACCTCATCAATAGTTTACCTACATGTCTATATGTGAAGTCCAAAATGTATAGTTTCTGAGAAATAATTACAGAAAAATTTAAAGCTGCAACAATTCTCTTCCAGAAATTTAATATGTCAAATTAAAAGTGTGTGGGTCCGGAGAGATAGCACAATGGCGTTTGCCTTGCAAGCAGCCAATCCAGCCAGGACCAAAGGTGGTTGGTTCGAATCCCGGTGTCCCATATGGTCCCCCATGCCTGTCAGGAGCTATTTCTGAGCAGATAGCCCAGGAGTAACCCCTGAGCACCATCAGGTGTGGCCCAAAAACAAAAAAAAATTAAAAGTGTGCATAAGTTATATATTTGGAGATAAAAAAGAAACTCTATTTAAAATAATTATTAAATTATAATATTTTCACAAGTAGAAGATGAAACCCCCACTTCTGCATGGCAAATTCAGGGATATTAATGTATATTCCTAGAGTATTTACTATTTGGGGTCATCTCAAGAGTGTTTAGGATACTAAAAGTTCATGTCAAGTGATGATCTGACTGGTGGGTTGGATTGTCCAAAGTTAAGGCCTGTGAATACAGATATAACAGATCCCTCCAGCATTGTGTCCAACAGGGTGAAAGCAGACTATGCCAAAGACCCTTCACAGTCACATTCACCTGTAGACCTCATTGATCCATTTGAAGTATACGACGTTTTTCAATAAATAGTTGCAATCTAGATCATTTCTTCTACCAACATACATATAAAATAGAAAGGTCATAGGGAAAAGTTAAAAAGTAGAAATCAGATAAAAAGTTATACTTTAATAGATATAATGAAAACAAAACCTATATTATTATTTTTAAATAATTTTAAGCGGGCAGAGTGATGGTGCAGCCAGTAGGGTATGTTCCCCCAAGCCAGGAATGATTTCTGAGCACATAGCCTGAGCGTCACTGTGTGTGGAACAAAAACCAAAAATGATAATAATAATAATTTTAAATTTTACTAATTGTATTAGCATAACATGTTATATCCCACCTTCAGAAAAATGAGTCTGTAACAAAGATTGACACAGGGAATAATCCAAACCAGGCAGGGAGGGTGAATCACATATGGTTGGGTAGCTTTCTGCCTCATTGAAAGAGAAAGAGAACTGCTAGCCAGAACTGTAATTTTTTGGGTTGAGGCTTGGGTCAAACTCAGTGGTACTAAAGGGTTACTCCTGGCTCAGCATATATAATCTGCTGCTGACAGGTGCGGGGTAACATTGGGATGCCAGGAATTGAACTAGAATTGGCCTTTTGCAAGGCAAATGACCTACCACTGAACTATTGCTCCACAGAACTGCAGTTTTTATTGAGTACAGAGACCACTCCTGGGCTGGGTAGTAGTTACAAAACACCTTTCCTGAGCCAGTTCCACTCAGGTATACTTGAGACATATAAAACAAGATGGTAAGTAGGAAAATCTCTGTTTTGGATGAAACCAAGTTTAAACTAGCATATACAAAGAAGTTAGTAATGATCTTTACTTTGGGTAAAACCAAGTTATAAGTTGTGCACTAACAACTAATCATGATTAACAGTATAGATAATAATATGTCTCCAGGTATACAATGTTCCAATTCCACATTCTTTTCCAAAGTGTCTGCTTCTCTTGAATATTGTCACAGCCCAAACAACATCATTACCCTATAACTGCCTCCTCTTCCAACAGTTATTAGACAATTTAATGATATTCTAGATACCTCCATATTTAATGGAATTCTAATTATTAAGCTTTGATCCAAAAATGTTAAACATTTGAAAAGTTGCTTACAAATCCACTAAACATATTAATCGATTTTAGGAAGTTAAAAATAAATATGTTATTAAGATAACCAATATTTTCTTGGTTAACTGTTCAGTGCCTGTTTTCAAGTTCATCAGTGTAACAGATGTGTATTTAGATTGCCTATTTGCCTAAGTGAGTTATATATTTTCCAGAAATAAGTTTCTGGATTTGATGTTAGCTAAAGAGTCAAAAGATTTAAAAGCAGGAATGATAAGCATAATTTATAAAGTGTTTTCTAATGGCATGGGACGACAGAGAGATTTAAAGAAGCCATTAAAGTATCCATTCTGCATCACATATTATTTTACCAGTTCTTCACATTGAGTAGGTACATCACCTAAAGTAGTGGTGGTTTCTGTAGACATTTTTCTTAAATTCTTCTTGGTTTTACTCAGGAAGGTAGATATATCTGGCTTCCCAGTTTTCCTTATTATCTCTGACTTTCTTTTGCATTAGTACTTCAAGAAATCTGATTTGATGGGGGAAAGAGTTGTTCCTAAGTGAACATCTCTCTCATTGATACAATGCACCCTAGACCCCATGGTGCCAGGATTTCCTGCTCCACCTGTAGTGCTTGCAAACCTTCAGGGAAACAACTGGAGATGCTGATATGTATATTATGGTGCTGAAATTGAACTGAGGTCAAAAGTAAGCATTTTTTATATACCTCTGATTCCCCAGCTTCCAATATCGGATTATGTTCTTCAGTTTTTACACAATGGATAGCAAAAATTCCTAAAGTAAATCTTCGTCGCTAAATATTGCAGGTTCTGCTTTCTTGGTTGACCTATCATTTTGGCATAGTTCATCTCCTCAATAAAATCATGCTGTTAATTAAATAATTTATTTTTGCTCTCTTCTCTTAAATTTGTGATGATTAAAATGAGGAATCTGTTTATAAAGTGGACAGTGATAGCCAAAACTTCCTGCTGACTTGCTCTTTATTTACTCCCATATTTTTGCTCCATTTTTATTCTGAACTATTTTTGGGGGGTGTTTGGCCACACCCTGTGAGGCTCAGGGGTTTACTTGTGGCTATGAGATCAGAAATCACTTCTGGCTTGGGGGACCATATGGGATACCGGGATCGAACCAATGTCCTTCCTGAGCCAGCCACGTGCAAGGCAAACGCCATACAGCTGCACTATTGCTCCGGCCCTTATTCTAAAAAATTTCATATTTTAAAATTTCGTAGCATTTGAATCAAGAAACCTGTCTCACAAACTCCTGTATTTGAAAAAAATTATACTAGGTAGCATACCTTACTTGAGTAAAAGTGAATTCATTAATTCTAAACAGTACATTTATTATTTTAGGTATTTATAAATTATAAATATTTTTATATTTGTAAAATGATGTTTATAGCAGCTGTTTGCCTGGCTGGTATACAGAATTACTTTATTTTTACCAATACTAGTTAAACTATTATTTTTAGGCATAAACTTTACTTGGGTGTTATTGTTTGTCTTTTCTCAAGTGACCTTAAAACCTGCAATTATACTCTAGATGGTATTTTAAGTACCATGAACATAATAATCAACCTACAAGAAATATACCTCCACTTATTTTATGTAAACATCTTAAAATCAATAGGTAATTTACAGAACTATTTTCATATCATTCCCAAACACACAAAGACCATTTTTCAATAGTTAATAGCATTGAACTGTTATCTCTAAAAAATGGTCAACTAGACTATCTTACTAAAATTTCCCATATTCTCTTATTCCTTGTTGCTCCTTTTATGAATGACTTGATTAAAAGTTATGTCATTTATAGAAATCAATTTTATAAATTCTCATTTCTTTATTTTATTTTTTATTGTGGTAGGCACTTCTCAAATGATGAGTAAAATGGTTTAAAGGTCACTCCTGTCTATTTTTTGCCAAAATGTTGGCAATTTGATTCTTGGCTATAAGGATGCAATGTTTATTGGATTTTAGTCAAGTCACTTCATTTGCACTACAGGTATATTGAGTCATACTGAGTGGTGTTCTGAGGAGCCACTAGGATTGAACCTCAGTGATATTCAAGGACCATGAAACTAGTTGAGACAGGTATGGACATGCAAAACATGTGTCTTAGCACCTGTTCAGTTTCTCTGGAGATTAATTTTAAATAATATTGCTATTATTTTAATTCACTTCTCTCACACATGTGATAGGTTTCATCTGACAACTTTTTAGACAGTCTTCACTGTCTTCATGATGGTTAATGTGTTTTAACATAAAATTAAATTAGTATATACTATTTAAATAATCAAAAAATATATATACCAACTTACATACATATATTCATAATATATATGCAAACCATTTTTATTTTCAGTGGATGATGGTGAAGAGATATTTGAAACTTTAATAAGTATGGCTTGGTTATGTACATTTTGAAGAATATACAAATGGAGTTTAAAAAAACAATATTGCCTCAATAATAATATAAAATGTACAAGTTTATTATTTTACATACAAATTGAATTTTAAATACAGTAAGACTTAAAATATTTTATCAACATAAAAATTAATATAACAATTTATCTATTTATTACCCATCTTTTCATGACGTTTTCCAGACCTAGGACAAATTTAAACTTATGTTTTCCTTTGTTTTCCTAATTTAGTTGTTCAAAAAAAAGTAATAAAGTATATCTACCTTAGTTATTGTATACCATCAAATATTTCCAAGTTACCATTAAATATGTCCAACTATTAAATATATACCAGTATTCCATTTCCCTTGAAAAATTAGGACACGTTCTATTGTACAAATGCCCCTATATAGATAGATACTTATCAATCTATTTGTTGATGATCATTTGAATTGTTTCTGTATAAATTGTTTATATTTACCTTGTTTTACATAATTGGACGTGGAATACTTAATTGCATGATAAAGTTTATTCTCATTTTTCATACATTGTTTAATAAAAATGGAGAGTTACAAACTAAAACTCTATTTGCGGTAGTTCATGTTAAATTTCTAGTCTTATTTTTTTTTTTATTTTGGTTTATGGGCCATACCCAAAGATACTCGGTTTACTCCTGGTTAAGTGCTCAGATATTGCACCTGGCTTTGGGGGCCATATGAAACACCAGGGGATTGAACCATCATCCATCTTAGGTTAGCGCATGCAAGGCAGAAGTCCGATCATTTGATCTACTTCTCCAGCCCCTAGTCTGTTTTTTATTACTACACTCTGTCCACCTTCGAGTATATAGTTATGTGTTGAGGCTAAACTATTTTTATTTATCTTTATTTTGAAAATTAATTAAAATTTTTATCATATTTGACAATAGTTCCCATTTTATATTTTATAATTTATTTATTGTAAATTCTAGTTTTTTAAAATATTGTTTAAATTTGTGATATTTAATTTGTGAAATTTAGTTTCTTCAACTAGAGTTTTCTTCTAGTAGTATTTTATTAAAATATACCATGCAAAAATATACCATGCATATCTGATAATAACAGTATCAAAGAGATGACCTAAGTGAGTTTCAGTCAATTTTATGTCGCTATTTACTTATATCCATATAATTGCACTTCATTTAAATTTATAGTTTCTGAAGTAGTCTTCAAATTTTAAATTACACAATATTTTATCATTTCTTAATCTTAGAGATGGCAAAATATATAATGTGTGTGAGACAAACATAAATATTACTGTCATTTTCCTAGATATAAAAAAATATATATATAGTGATCACTATTTTGACCAGATTTTAAATACCACTTTTTTTTGTTTTTGGGCCACACCCAGTGACCCTCATGGGTTACTCCTGGTTATGCTCTCAGAAATCACTCCTGGTTTGGGGGATCATATGGGACACCAAGGGATCAAATCGTAGTTTGTCCTAGGCTAGTGCAGGCAAGGCAGATGCCTTACAGCTTGCACCACTGTTCTGGTCCCTAAATAGCACTTTTTTTGGGGTGGTCACACCCAGCAGTGCTCAGGGGTTACTCCTGACTCCATGCTCAGAAATTGCTCCTGGCAGGCACGGGGGTCCATATGGGGCACCGGGATTCGAACCGATGACCTTTTGCATGAAAGGCAAATGCCTTACCTCCATGCTATCTCCCGGGCCCCTAAATAGCACTTTTTTAAAAAATACCTATTCCCCTATGTATTTAAGTTCAGGATACATTTTATTAGTATTTAGGAAAATTAGGCCTTGAGTTAAATACATTAGCATTAAAATGATGTGATCATATCCAAGGGCCTTTATGTTGGTATTATACTTTCTTTACCTTCCAAATTCAAGGAAATTTAAGACATTATGAATTTAATTCAGTATAAATAAAACAAGCAATATATGATGAAACCAAAATCTTTATGAGTTAAGCATTTTAAAACATTTCATATCATTTTTGGCAAAGACACGAATATTTTTGCTTGTTCCATGAATGCTCAGAGGCAAGCAGGTAGTTCTATCAATGGAAAAATAAATAAGCAATCAACACCTGTTTACCCCAAAATAATGAGCTTTAAAAAATTCTTTGCTGGCTATAGCAAAAGATTAACAATTTTATTAAGACTAAACTAACTTGAATAGCATAGTACTACAACTGTGAAAGCATATGTTTTTAAATCCAGTAAGACTGACATGTCTAATTAATAACCTCACAGATTGTGCTACAATAGCAATATAATGAATGTATTACATATTCTAGAGGTTGAAGAAAAAAGGCATAATAAAAACAATGAAGAGGAATCAAAATTAAAAAGTATTTTATTATTTTCAAATTTATTGACTAATAAAAGAACTGAAAAGCTGCTTCATATCCCATTGATCAATATTAAATTTCAAGTTATTTGTTATTCTATACATTATTTTACTACCTAAAATAATATACCTATAGATTTTGTCACAATATATACCAAGGCATATTCAAAATAATATAGCTGAAATACATATTTTCTGTAATCAAATCCACTCATTAACATATATTTTATATATTGAATATTTTCCCATGAAAACATAGATTATATTAGCTCTAATTATTTATACTTGACAATCTATAAAATTTAGTTAATATGCACAACATTATATTTTACTACATAGAATCATGAAATGTATAATTTTCTTTATATACTTTATTATGTAATAGATAATGAGAAGTTTTTTAATATTCTTTAAATAATATTAATTCGAATGTAACATAAAACAGTGCCTAGGGAATATTTCTGGCTTGGTTCCAGGTATCACCCTTGATAGTCTCAGGATACTATATGCAATGCATGGATTTGAACAAAGGTAGGCAACAAGTCTTTACTATAATATTTTTGATTAAACTAGAGTTCAATGATAACATCTGTTCTTGGAGATTATTGATAATTCTTACTTCTTATGTTGTACTCTTTCTGACCTAGTTTAAATTTAATATATAAGAAAATAATGCAAAGTGCATTTCTTTGTCCGGCCACATTCAGATAATAGGATTTACTCCTATTTTTGTACTCAGGGATCAATCAGGTGGAGCTCAAAGCACTATCAGAGGTACTGGAGATTTATCCTGGATTTAGCTTTGTAACACATTTCCCTATGCACTGAACTATCTCTCCAATCCAAGACTATTGTTTTTCATTAAAAATTGGTTTATTATTTGAAAATATTTGAAATATATGCAGCAAAAAACTATTTAGGCTCAAGGTTAAAATGCACTTTATTTGGGACAGTTTTTAAGTTTGAATATGAATTTGAATCTTTTCTGAAAAAAAATTGTATGAGAAGAACACATTACTTCTAAAAATATTCAGAGATATACATACTAAAATAATCCTCACTTTAACATCAACTGGCTTATCCCTCAAATTCTACCAAAGATTGGTTTTCTTTTACATTTAATTTAACATTTGATTAATGCATAAGTACAATTTTCCAACTTCATTGCAGAAAAATATATTTCATGATGCAGTTCAGTTAGTAAGTTAATGATTCGTGAATTAAATGATTTATAGCATTTGAATCTGGTTTCTAATACATTTGGCTTTAACTTTAAAACGATTCTCTGTTCTTTAAACCCTCCTTAGAAAGGGAAGAATATATTTTGTCATAAGGTATATATTGGATGAATAGTTATGAAAAAGTTTCTCTTAAGCAGAAGTAGGAGAATCCTTTTAATGAAGTGATAAAATTAAAAGCATATAAAAATACATAGGAATGAAGATGTATAGTGATAAATTTCCAACTTCCTACAACTTTTATAATGTTAGAAATAAAATGGCTTTCTTTTGAGTTAGCTTTCCCTATAAGAAGTAAGTTCTAGAAAGATTTATCTGATATTAAACTAGAAATTATATTACCATCAGTATAACTGTTTTTCTAATGTTTGCTTTATAATGAGATTGTTAAAATTAATGTTTTATATATTGATAAGCTCAATATTCAAAACAGACAAATTCTAACTTGCTATGTATTTATATTAGATTTGTGATATATGTATTTTTAGAGGAAAATATTGATCTAAGAGCAATGCATGCAAAAAAGACTTAAAATTTATACTTGATGCTAATAATCAGCCAGTCATCTTGATCAATATAATAGGAAAATACATTGTTAATATATATGTATTGTTTTAATTTTCTCAAGAAAAACTGTAGAACTTTAAAAAAGATAGAGAAATTTTGGTATATATTAATAGATTAAATCTCAGGAGTTTGGAATGCTCATATAATTAGCTATGCAAACAAATAGTTTACTTCATTGTGTTTACTGTCAACAATGTGTCACTAAATTATCTTTAAATATGTTAAGTAATTTTTTTAAAATCTTTTACAATTGGGGAGAATAAAACACAGTAATTTAGGATTTAAAGTATAATTAATTTTTGACAAAGCTGATTAACAAATTTTGACAAGACAATACATATATATTTATCATTATTTCAATTATTTGTCTCACAAAATATATGCTAAAAGCAATGCATGCTTATTATGTCATTTTGTAACCTGAGCTAGAGATTTACTTATAGTTTATCTTTTGTATTATGATGATGTTGGTAGACAGAATGCAAGATTTTGATTTTGAAATTCAGGTAAGTTGTTTTTTTTTTTCAATTCAACTAACTCAATTAACGTGGCATTATAAGAAGTCAAGCAATAATGCAGTGGTGGGGTATTTGCCTTGCATGCAGCTACCCAGGACTGACCTGGGTTCCATCCTTGTATCCCATATGGTTCCCCCAAGCCAGAAGAAATTTCTGAGCACATAGTCAGGTGTAATCCCTGAGCAGCATCACTGGTGCGGCCCCAAAACAAAACAAAAACAAACAAAAAACAGAAAGAAAAAAAAACAACATGGCATTATCATAGTTAGGTTTCAGGTTTATATAACTGAACATCAATGTGTATTTAAAAAATAAGTTTATCTTTATATGCCCTATAATTTTTCTTTTTGTTCGATTTTACCCAACCTCAAATTTCTTTCTCTATTGGTAATCATTAATTCATGATATTATCAAAATTAATTTTGTTTGATCTATTTTATATTTTATATTTTTCATGTAGACTTGCATGTTACTGATAATTAGTAAATTAATTAATTAATTTGTCAATTAATTTTGTTTGATCTATTTTATATTTTATATTTTTCATGTAGACTTGCATGTTACTGATAATTAGTATTTGTTTATCTAACATCTTTTATTATACAAATATTTTTACTTCAATCCATGTTAAATACAAATATTAGAAATTTTTTTTTTATTTTATTCATAGTGGTTTACATGTCATTCACAGTAATGTTCCAGTTACATATAAACATTGAATCAAGGGAATTCCCATCACCAAGTTGTCCTCCCTCCACCCCCGTTCCCATTCTGCCTCCCATATCCTCCACCCTCTCCCCGGGGTCTTCTAGATTGCGTTTCTCCCTCTGTTTCTGGTTTATTACTTAGTATCTTATATCTGACTGGGCTTGGTGTCTTCATTGCTTCTCTCTCTGATTGGGAGGCAGGATTAGATAGTTCGAGTTTTGTGGTTTTGTTTGGGGAAGAGTACCGTAATAGAACGGGGTAAAAATTAAGTATGCCTGCAATGGGCAGGGTCCTTCTAGCAGGTCTCACCCTCAGTTTGAGAGAGGGGGAAAAAGAAGAGGTGGAACACCACCACATTTTACAAAGACATATCCATTAAAACATCTAGTGAGCACCGTAGCGGTAAAGATATGCACCATATAATTGCCATTGTCTTGAGATAAGAGACATGACAGAGCACAAAAAATCAAAGAGAAAAGAAGAAAAAAAGAAAAAAGTACAT
>PVKC010031654.1:0-14482 GCA_004027635.1 Crocidura indochinensis | reverse complement strand
ATAAGGAGAAAGAAACAAAAAATTCTCTAAAAGCCCAAGATTCTTTTAACAGATTTTATTAATGCACCATGATTTATAAAGTTAGTCACAGTGGAGTTTTAGGAATACAATGTTCTAGCATCATTCCCATCACCAGTATCAACTTCCTTTCATCACTGTCATCAGGTTCCTTTTCACACACCCAGGCTACCTCCCACCCCCAGCCTGTCTCCTTCCTTGACAGGCAGATTTTTAAGTTTACTTGGTTTGATTGGATCTCCTGCTTTCAGTGTTGTTCTATTGTTTAGATATATAGACCATTACTCTACTGCAACAATGAGCCTGAGGCTGCTGACTGGTGTTCCTATTACTTTTGTACATGCCTTTTGTTTTCCCCTCAATTTCTTTCCTTCCCTTTCTTCTTCATGTACACTATGGTCAATGGATCAATTTAAAACACAAACAAACAAATGCAAACAGAAAGATTAGATGATGGTCAAAATTAAAAGCTCAGTATATAAAAGAAAACTATCTTCAGTTGGGAAAAAATGGGAATAATTATCAAATAAAAAATTGACATGACATTAAGGTATAATGCAAGATAAATGGTTGTTTCATCTCCAGAGTCTATATCCTAATGCTGATGAAATTTGCACTCTCTATAGTGAATACATTTTTTCAATGTCCAAAATAAAAGAGACCATACTTGGCAAACACACAAAGATCATGAACCTAGTATAATGGTCTTGAAAAAAATAAAGTCATAAAACATGGAGGCTGAAAAAAATGTAAAGAATATTAAAGAAGTATCAAAATCACTTTTTAAAGCAAAAGCACAATGGAGTCTATTAATTTGAGGTTAATTATGTGATAGACACTAGTGACAAATTCATTGTTAAGGATTTTCATATTTCAGATTGTAGAACAGAAACACATCAGGAAAGAGTAACTGAAATCACACCAAATGAGCTCATTTTAAGAGATAGTTTTAAGTGCTTCAAGTATAATAGGCCTAAAACACTGAAGGAATTAATAACTGAAATTTCTAGGCTGATATTGCCTATTTTGACAGCGGTGGTGAAAAAAAGAGGGTGACAAATAAGTGATGACTTTCAAATTAAAAAAGTATCTTATAAACATAATGTACATTTATTATTCATTTCTTCTTAGATTATATAAACAATTGTTCAAAAGATTTCAGAAAGCCCTTGTTGGAGATGACTGTAATTATTAGAATCAGCACTGCTCTCCTGAGAATAATTGTATCACAAGATTATTTCCTCTTTTATTTTAGAGAGGATCACCAGGCAGGTAATGATATGTAAATTAATAATGTACATTTATAGTTAACTAAGACTTATTTAAAAATACCTTGCATTAACAAGATCAAGAAATGTTCCCAGTATGATATAGTGAGGTAGATTCCCTACTGTGTAAATAAGTCCCTAGGCGAAGTTCTCTAATATCAGATTGCTGGCTCTGCCTCTCCTCTACTCCACATCTCTCTAAAGAGCTGGATGCCAACATCCATAGAGAACATCTTATTAATAGACATAGGACCTTGATATTGCATGAAAAATTAATATCATGGGAGGCAAAACCTGGATATAACTTGGTAATTCAAAAAGTAAACTGAAAAGTAGTATGTCACAAACATTCCTTTAAAAAGGCTCAGGAATTTTCCCTTTATATTATCCAATATCATTCCCTAGTATAACATAAATTTTGATTTTCCAAATTAGATATTTCTTAATGAGATGTATATAAAGTTAATTTATATAAAGTATATACATAAATTATATGTAATGTGTAATATATGACATACATAGTTGTCATACATAGTTGTATGTCATATATAATATTATACTCTAATACTATAATTAAATAAATATCAATTATTTATTATATTATAATATAATGATATGTATTACATATTGTACATATAATAGATTTATAACTTTCTATACATTTACATAAAGCATACAAAGTCTATAAAGATTCTATAAAAATGTATAACTTTTCTTTTATTGCAATGTCAATGTCTATACCGAGTGATGCTTCTTTATTTTAATCATTTTTTTCTGCAGCTTCTTAGGCTTTTTTTCAAAAAATCAGTCTAGGATTGCAATTAATCATCATGTCAACTTTACAAAGTAGTTACATTAATAATTTATATTTTCCAAGGAAACAAACTAAAGAACAGAGTGTTTTTGTTTCTATTTTGTGGCAATACCTGACTCTGCCCAGGCCTTACTCCCAGATCTGCACAAGATCATTCCTGGATTTGATTGAGGGATCATATGTAGTGCCAGGAATGGATCCAGGTTGTCTGTGTGCAAAGAAAGCACCTTACCAGCTGTACTACAGCCTGAGGAATAGAGTAATGAATACATATGTCCAAAGTAATGAGCTATATTATTGTGAGAAGAAAGCGAACAGATTTTAACATCCATTCTTTTAGCCATTGTACTGTTCTACTTTCATAACTTAAATGGAAAGTTTTAGCTCTGCTTTTTCTATAATATTCTGAGTACATCAGAAATATTGCTGTGCTTAAAATTTTAGGAGAACAGTTTTCCATTCAAAATAAAGAGATCAGTATTGTAAAAATCAGCTTTCCTATTGAGATAGTTCAAGAAACTAAAATCTATAGATTATGTCTTTAAAATGCCATTTTATTCCACAGATTTTACCTATCAGGTGAGAAGGGAATTAAAATTATTTCTTGTGAAGTCAGAGAGAAAACTGTACTTAAAAGGATTTTATTTATACTTAGAGCAATACAAATTTCATCAAAATCATGGAAATTATCTTCTAACTCAAAATAGAGTGAGTTGCTCCTGTGGAGATATTCTCTACTGGTAAGGATTTTCAAAGACAATATGAAAAAAATCACTGAAAAAAATTTAGAAAGGATTTTGCTCAAGATATAAAAGATATTGGGGTCAAAAAGATAGCACAGTGGTAGGGCATTTGCCTTGCATTTGGCCAACCCAGGAAGCACCTGGTTTTGATTACCAGTATCCCATATGGTTCTCCGAATCTGCCAAGAGTGATTTTTGAGCACAGAGCCAGGAATAACCCGTAAGCGCCTCCCAGTGTGCACCCCTCCAGAAACGATAGAAAAATATTGTTAATAGCTACTTTGAAAATTTATTCTAATCCCATACTACCAAAACACTTTACACAATATATTCTTGAGAAATTTATCTGCAAGGATAAAGAAGCCAATGGAAAGTGGGTGTTCTGTTTTCATAGTAAAAATTCTAGCAACAGCCTTTATTAGAAAGAATAGATGATACACATTAGTAAATTCATTACTATCCCAGAATAGTCATTAGCAAACTATTCAGATACTTACTGGTAATTTAGCATCTGTATAGTTTACTCACATACAATAGGAGCAAACAATAATAATTATGACTGTATTTTATTATTAAATATGTGAAACATAAAACTTTTATAACAGCACTTGGTTGACTAATTATGAAAGACTAATAAAATCTGTATTATCATATAAAATTTGACTTTATCCATTTTCTTTTCTATTATTATCTTATAAAAAGGTGATAATGGTAGTATTTGCCTTTAAGTGTTACTGCAAGAATTACTAATTGCAATTTACCCTGACCACAAAAAAATTCTTAATCGCATTTAATCACAAAAATACTTTTTCAAAGTGTTTTGAGCTCAGAAGATAATAAATATTATTCAAAAGCAATAATAGAACTACTAGTAGTATTAGCATTATGAGGAGGAATTTTTATTATAACTATGTGAATATTAAGTTTTTAATCTTTAAATTAATCTTTATAAAATCAACTGGGAAGCATGAAAACACATATGGACTTTGCATAAAGAGACAAAAGGCCTTGAAGATTATACTAATAGATGTATTACTTATGTTCTCAGAAAATGTACACTGGAATACTAACTTTTGGTAGATTCGTCGCACAAATTCTGTTCGGTGAGAAAGAAAATATAACTTATGATTTCTCATATATGTGAAATAGAAATAAAACTAAAAGTAAAAGTAACAATAAAAATAATTCTTAGCCTATGAAATTATAGTGGTGAGATGAGGACAAAGGGATGAGAGGAACAGAAGAAGTGGTCAGTAAAATGAATGATTCTTGAACTATCATGGGAGACATTATATGTCTACAAATATCACAGTGGTCTGCTGTATCCTTGAAACTTCGATAACATTGTAAATTAATGGGAAATAAAATTTTATTTTAAAACTAAATTAAGTTCTACATTCTTAATCGCTTGACTTCGCAAAAGTATAAATATGATTTTAGGTAGGATAAATATTTATTTGAATTCATCTTTAATTCTGCAACTTAAAAAACTTTGATGAAAATAAAGGTGAGAAGAACAAGGAATAATGAATCTAGAGAGACCATAATCTACAATGCAAAGTGCTTGCCTTGCATATGGTTGGCCTCAATTTGGTATCTGGCACACCATATAGCCCTCCTAGGCCTGTGAAAGTGATCTTAAGTAGAACCAAGAGTTAGAGAACTGAGAACTCTGTAGAGCTAATAGAACTATGTATGACTATGGAGTGAGCAGCCAAAACTAACAAACAACAAAATGAACATAAAATATCTATGTTAAAAAATATTTCGCCAAGTAAATGACACAAATAAAAACAGTCAGTATGGACAAGAAAAAGAAATTCTTTCTCTTTTTTTCAAGGTCTCATTCAGTATTTATTAAGCAAGACACATGCAAAAGAGGAAATACAAAAAAAAATACTCTAAATTCTTTCTTAAAAGGGTGGTCAAGTCCCCACACTACTGAAACCACACCTGGTGCATCCATCACCCAGGATTATTAGTTTGTCACTGGCCCTGCCTCATCACCCTCTATGATTCCCTTCAGATATGCCAAGCTGACCAAACTTCAAGTATCCTGGTATTTGGACTAATATCACATAGTTTTTGTGGAGTGAGTCTAGTCACCTTCCTCTTGTATTCTTTCAGGATGCCTGACAGCTGTAGCTATGCCCTTAAAAGCTTTCATATCAGTAATAGTACTTTGGATTTCTGAACAACTTCATTTGTTTGATGCTGTCATTCCTCAGGGAACAAACCAGTTTAAAAGAATAGGCAATCTAACAGCCAGAGCTTATTAACCTCTTGCCATTGCATAATGACTTCATTGGAGATACAATCATTTTCACAGATATGCTTCTTACTGTACTTTTTCTTTTTTCTTTCACTTTTAAAAAACTTTCTCCTCTTGTTTTTTTCCTTTCTATTCTTTTTAAATAACTTTGCTCTCACTTATATGGAAACAAATGTCAATTAAGACAACTATTTGATGCACTTTCTTTAAATAAGGTAAAAATAATTCTCCTTTGTAGAGTAAAATGCTCAAAATGAAGTAATAGTAATCCTATAGAAACAGTCTATTATCATTATTTTAGTAAATTATCTTTTTTATTATCTTTTCTTTTTTTTAAAATAAGGCTGCAGAGAGTAATTTCCATGAAGAATATAACCAATTAACTTCCTAGAAGTGATACTAAAATGAAACTTGTTAAAATTTTAAAGAGTGGATAGAGAATTATGAAAAAAAATCAGTAAATCTCTTCTCCAACGAAATTATATAATACTGAAAAAATTGTCAAAAACAACCATTTCAAATCCATGGGAATCAACCAACTCAAATAACAAATTGAGTAACATTTACTCAGGAAATAGTACTTGGATAATTTCAGGTAAGTACAGGAAGTCTGAGATATAGTCACTCTCACAATTAATATTATTATTTATTAACTATAGTTTTGAAAGTTCTAGTTAAAGCAGTTAGGCAAGAACAAAGAGCAAATATATTTTAAGAAGAGGAAATTTGTTACTAATTTCAGATGATATGATATTTCGAATATAGAAAACTCTAGAAAAACCTTCTAAACTAGAAATAATAAATTACCACAGCAAGAGTGTTATAAAAGAAGTACATAAAATATGACACATTTCCATATATAAACATAGAAAATATTAAAAGAACACACTGTATTTATTATTGCTTTAAAGAATTAAAATTATCTCATGAGCTTAAATGGAAAAGGTATTCTATTGTTATATACTTCGTGCTCTAATTTGTATGTTAGTTTACAAACTAAATTGGAGTATTTTGCTCAGCTTTATGTTTCATTGTTCAATAAACACAGTATAAAGTAAACTGTATCATTAAAAGGCAGCCTTAGTGCAATTTATTTTTATAGTGCAGTGCAAAACAACCCAAGCTGAAAGTACATTCAGGCACTGAGACTTAAATCCCTAATGGTAAGAAAGTAGTTCCATAAACAGATGTGATCATGGATTCTGAGTTTATTTGCTTGTGGCAAAAATAAAAGTACCAACTCAATAAATTTTAATTTATAAGCATCTACTTCAGAAAGCCTTTGGGCACTTTGAACAAAACGGGCTAAAAGTAAAATTTAGTCAAATTAAACCTTATCCACCCTGTCTACCATTTACACCAAGGAATATAAATTCCTAGCTAGACAGGAGAAAGATTACTCATTTTTTCTATAATTCTAGTATCCTTCGATTTATAGAAGGAACTATAGAAGAGGAGTTGAATATTTAATAATCCAATACAGGTGGTAGGTAAAGTCATTCTGGCTCCAAATTTTCAAATAAACCCAGTCTGAGTGAATGTATGATACAAGCAATGCATATAGAGTTCTTTCCTCTCAATGGTAAAGTAATGGAGAGGAAGTTTTCAGTGATGGGATTCAGGTAGCAGAGCATGTATTTAGCATGAGCAAGGCTTTGAATTTTATACCCAGCCCAGAATGCCCTTGGTGAGTTGCAAGACGTGGTTCTTGTAACCAATTTAACATCATTAGGTGTGACCACCTAATACTAGATTTAAAAATTGTGGCCCTCAACTCTATTAGAGACTTTACATGTATAAGTATGTCTGTATTATATATATATATATATATATATATATATATATATGGATAACTAACATATATCTAAACAGCAACAGGAATTGCATAAACCATATTTTTCTCTGTATGAGAT
Source organism: Crocidura indochinensis (assembly GCA_004027635.1). NCBI lineage: Eukaryota > Metazoa > Chordata > Mammalia > Eulipotyphla > Soricidae > Crocidura > Crocidura indochinensis. The sequence continues at coordinate 7,454 of PVKC010031654.1, read as the reverse complement.
GGGCTTGATCATAGACTTGGAAAACAAGAAATAAAACATCCTAAAGCAAATATTTATCCTAAATATGTATTCTAAAGCAGATAAGCTAAAATATTTAATCAATTATAACAGAATAATATTTCAACTGTGTAAAGTGAACAACAGTCAATGTGACATTAAGAATCATTATGACTGTCAATGGACAGAGTTTAAGTTTTGAGAACTCTTCTAGTTTTCTGGGAATCCCAAGAACTCCTGAGCTCTAGGTGATGTTTACTCCATAAGATTCACAGACATTTTCCCCATTTTGGGGGGGAGATGAAGTGTGTCTTACTGTAACAAAATACTTTTTGGGTCACATCCGGTGGTGCTCTGGGCTCGCTTTTGGCTCACCCTCGGCAGAATGGGGTACATTATGGAATTCGGGTTTCTAACCAGGACTACTGCAAGCCAGGCAACATCCCTACCCTCTCTAAGATTGCTTAGGCTCCCTGATAACATAATTTCTAACATGAAAACTATAGTATACAGAAAACTCACCTAACTCACATAGAGTACACATGATAGAAAAAAAATCAATATATCTGCAGGCCTTATCTAGAAAAGATCTTATATTTTAAGGCTACCATACCTTACATTTTGTTCTTCCAGGGTTTCACTTGTGAATTCCAGAATGTCCGCAGCTGTCCCCACAAACATAAGGAGAAGTTGAGAAAGTTGGTCCCGTGTGATGCCACCTCCAATGGGTAAAAGCCATCTTCCAATTATTAGCATTAACAGGAACGTCTGATGTAGTCCCAAAGTCCAAACCTTCTCACATACTGTAGATAAATTATTTACAAACACTTTGGCCTGTTCAACAGAAATGTCATACAGACAGTATGATTATGAACTACCACCTTTAAGAAAAAGGCCTCCTTCACCATCATTTTCAATCAAGAGTTAGTTTTGGGGAAAGATCATTTTTAGAAAACAGTATCTTCTATTAAAACTGTGGAAGAAAATCTTCCCTCAACCCAGCACTGAATAAACTGCTAATGTGGCAATTAAAATGGGGAAAGCTTATACCTACGAGCAATTTAAACCTTCACTTGCTAGTTGGATTGTAGTGTGTATTTTAAAAGACAATTTTATGGATCGTTGCTCATTTGATTATTCTATGTAACAAAGTACATAACATAACAAATTAATTACATATTAAATTCTCTAAAAGTATCCTTTATTTTTATAGAATTCAAATTTGAATTTACTAATCTAAGAATATTTTCAGCTTGATATTATTTGCTTTCATTTTATTGCTTTAAAATCCTATTTATATAGTAAGAAAAAATGTTTATTCATTTCTTAACCTCGATGCATAGACCTAAAGGTATAAATGATAGTTGTCTATTTTTATTTTGAATACTTAAAAATATTACTAAATACATAAACTAGCAAATAAATTTTATTTGTCCTTATTTTTATTCAGAAAAATTTATATCCTATTTATATATTCAGTTGTGTCTCTTATTTGCCTTTGAATAAATGTTTAAAGCATATCATACGCCTTTATCAGTATGATTTTCCAAAGACCATTAAAGACCATACTGGCATATGTTTCAAATAGATTCATATTGATTCCAATTGATTTTGATATTTTTTGTTTCTATTTATCCCCCCCTGATCACTTGCTGATGTAAAGAGCAAAATCAGAGTAGATAAAAGGAAGGCAAGATCCTAACCTTCTTGAAACTATGCAATGAAGAACAAAAAAGCTTTCATTTGCATCACTACCTGGGACATCACATACACCTTATTTAGTTGTTACAGGAAACATACTAGAGAATAAATATTATTATTTTTAGCTTTTATATTTAAAAACTGAAAGCTAAAGTTGAAATGATTTGTTCAAACTGCAATCAGGAATTAAGATGATTCTTTAAATTTATGAAAATAATAATTTAATATAGTATTATAGTAGCAGCATTGTTATTCTCTCATGTGTATTATTTCCCAATGGGACATCATTATTAGCCAAATATAAAAATGTGAGAAGAAAGCAGTGACTCTGCCCTTTCTAGAAACATTATCAATTTTATTAATATAAATATTTAAGGGACCGGGTGGTGGCGCTGGAGGTAAGGTGGCTGCCTTGCCTGCGCTAGCCTAGGATGGACCACGGTTCGATCCCCCAGTTCCCCATATGGTCCCCCAAGCCAGGAGAGACTTCTGAGCGCATAGCCAGGAGTAACCCCTGAGCGTCACTGGGTGTGGCCCAAAAACCAAAAAAATATATATACAAATATTTAAAAATAGAGAATTCAATGTCACTATATACTTAAAATATTACTGTGAATAATTTATAATCCACTTTGGTCAAAATAAAAACTATTAATAAAAAATAGAAAAGATCCCAAATTTTAACTATTCATCTACAAAGACATCGCTCTTTATGTATCTTTTTATATATTTTCTAATCTAATTGTTTAAAAAAGTGCCTTCGTGTTGCAGGATATATAACATATATAAATATATCACACATGACTTTTATTTGTTTTAAATTCTAATAAATATAAAATAGTAAGTTCATAACAGAGTCACTAAGTTAAAGATTGACAACTTTAGGAAAGACATAACTAAAAGGTGGGGAACATTTTATCCTCACCAAGTGGAAAGGATTTTATTTGGTCCTTGAATATATGGTGCACAAAGTTCTTACTGTTTCAATGAGATCATCTCCTCCTTTGGTTTGTTCACTTAGCTTCCAAGTTTGATTGAAGTTTCCTTTACTGCTGGTATTCTGTGACACCCCTTCAGATTGGCCACTGCAATACTAAGAGTTTTATTTTAAAACAATGTGTCAAAAACTACCACAATATAAAAAATTTAATGTGACAAATATGTCAAGGAGACCATGAACAGAGATAGATTATTTATACAGCACCCATAAACATTTCCAAAAGTAAGATTATTTGCTTAAATAATGGAATGCTATTGCTCATTAATATGAGAAGAGTCAAATATACATATCTTATTTTCCACAGCTCTATGACTATATAGGCATTTTGAATTTATGTGAATAATTGAAGAATTAGTGGATCCGTAAATCAATGCATAAATTAAAACAACTGCAGAATAACAATTGCAGAATACACCAAAACCAATGACATCATTAAAATATGCGCAATCCTGGTCAAAATTATAGTCTAAGTGTGATTATTTCCCACAAAAATATCATGGCTAAAAAGATAGAGCAACCTGGGTTTGAGCCCCAATATATCATATGGGTCCCCTTAAGAATACCCAGATTAATTCCTGAGTTCAGAATCAGGAGTAAATCCTAAATCTGAGTTTAGATCCCCAGAACATATAATATATTAAATATATAAAATGTATAATATATAATATACACACATATATATAACAAACCACTCTTTTAATCTTGCTTGTTAAGCCTCTAAAACTTGGTATGTTCTTCCACTAAAGATTTATGTTTGAGTTTAATGTTAAAGTACATTTATCGGAAATTCTCCATTAGAATAAAATTAATTACTTTCTCTCCCTAGTTTTTCATTGTTTCATTTCATTCTACAGTAAGATGTGTGACTTTTTTTATTAATCCAGTGAGATGTTGTTATTTCTTCTACATGAAGAGAATGTAACTACAGTCATTGACTATTTTACAAATTGGTGAAATAAATAGAGAAGTCTGAGGACAATTTCTTAACATCTGTAGTGCTAACATGCCTTGAAACAGACTCACACTCTCTACCAACACCACCATCACCACCACACATCCAAGATCACACATTTGAAGTTAGAGATAAATTATTTTTTAAATGATAATGCTGTAAGGAGTGTACTTTTCTTAATTATTCCAAGCACTCCACTGATCATTCTATGTGCTATTTGGAAAAAAAATTAAAAGAATCTGTCAAGAAGCTATTTTTTCCTACCCTCCATCAAAAACAACTAGAGTTGTGGGTGAAATGACAAGAATAATTAAGAAAAATGGCCTTGTGCCATATCTCTAAAAGCAAAAATACAGCTGTTTTCATACTTTCTTTTTTACAGCTAAGGTTCCAAGAAATGATAATGAAGATAGAAAAAAATATCTTGGAACCAAGTCACAAATCTTTATTGTAAAATAGTTTAATAGGATTAAATGTTGGCCACTTATTTTTGCAAGCATGAAATTATATTTCATATTAAAGGTATTAACCCTGTCACTTGGTATGGTTTTTCATACTTATAGCTAAAAGTCCATAAACTTCTTGGTATTTTTTAAAAGTGAAATATACTGCATTACAAACTATTAGCAAATAGCTCTGTATCCCTTACTATAGTACTAGGACCTATCATTTCTCTCCCCACTTTGTATCTCTAATTATTATAAAATTATAAAACTTTAAATAAAGTTATGTATTAGGATTGCTGTGAACAACTAATTAGACCCCTTTTATTTAATTTGACTTGCACTGATTTGTACAATATTATTCACATTCCCTTTAAAATAAAAGAACTCAGAGATGAACTTGATACAAATAAATCATTTTTAATGGGATATCACTTGAAAATGCCTAATAGCTTATAATAGTTTTAAAATGCAATCTTGGATCAGATAGTATAGTGATTAAGGATCTTGCCTTGTTTAGAGTTAACCCCACTTAAATTCTCAGTTCTGTAAACACTGCAAAAAGTAATCCCTGAGCAAAGAGCCAGGATAAACTCTCAACACTGCCAGGTATGACCACAAATCCAAATATATACACATAATCTCATATATAGATTCATAAAAAACTTGTGACACAACACTACAACATTTATATTTTTTCAGTTAAACCAATTTTTATATAGACCTTATAAAGATGAAAGGTTATAATCACCGTCATCAATATTTTGTTTCAAATCTTATGTAATTCCTCAGATACAGAATTTGATCACCAATGTCAAGATATTTTCAAGTTCGCATTGATGCATTAGAACATTTAGAGTTCAGGAAAAAAAAGAAAGTGTGAAATGAAATTACTTTTCTCTATATGGAAATACAGATGCTTTTGATTAAGAAAAAAATCCTTTAATACATTGTACACATAACTGAGAAAGGGGTTATGATTTAACAGCCTGGGGCTCATGAGCTAGAGTCTAAAGGGAAACTGTTATTGATTAACTGTGTGACCTTGGAAAATTCATCAACCTATCAGAGATACGGAATACCTTTCTATAAAAAGAAATACATATATTATGTCTAAATTATATTGTTACTGAGGTCTGCAAGAAAATGTATCTGAAAATGCTTTGCAAGGTACTGTATGGGTAAATATGATCATCGCCCCAATCAAAGTTTACTACATGAATAAACTTATTTAATTACTGTCACCTTTTATTCTGCCATTTTAATATTTTGTTAAGTATAATCGATTTCTGTCTCTTCTTCTATTTCTCTTTCTGCCCACTCTGTCCAATTTAGTCTCTGGACATTCATTTTTATTCTCAACATCAAAACAAGTCAAATCCAATCTCACGGAAGGTAAAATTTCTTTAGTAGTATAAAATTTAGAGCATTGCCTAGGGCTCAAAATCATTTTATTAAAAAAAGAGAGTATTTGATTATATTTTTGTTGTAATAAGATTTGACCTGTATATCAATTAAGTAAGGAATACATTTATATTACAATGGCATTTGGGAAAGTGAATTGCTATTGTAGATTATAGCCATGCCATAGAATTGATTTTGAAGAGAAAAATTATTCAAAGCTTATTTAAATTACAGAAGCTTATTTCCATAAAGTGATTCATAGTAAATAAATTGGAATAGTTGCTTAATTATTTGAAGCAACAAAACTGTTATAAAATACATTAGATAAAGAGATTTTGTAATTCAATATATATTTTAAGCAGGAGATTGAAGAAGGAAAGTCTTTTTCCTTGTAAATTATAGGCACATGGGAGGAATCTTCAGAATAATCTGTAAACCTTTGTGCCTAAATTTTGGGAAAATAATACAGCAGATGAAGTATAAATACATGAAATACATTAGGAAGCTTTTATTTGTTATAAAATGACTATCACACAGAAATTATATAGAGGCAAATTTCTCACCAAATTTACCTGAACTACTATCAGTGAATTGATTAAAATTATATCATATCATAATTATATTTTATCTGAAATATAATCCTATAACTGAATCATGGGAATAGGAAATTCAGGACATGAATGGATTTTACTAATTGGCCTTCTCTGGTTTACAGTCTGATAGCTAAGTTAGTGGAAGGGTTATGGTCATACAGGGGCTATGCCTGATTCTGTGCTCAACAGCGACCCCTGGTGGAGACAGGGAACTCTTGGAATGGTAGGGATTCGAATCAGAGTTGTAGCTGTCACAATCTTCAGTAAAACAAGATTTGGGACATTGGTGATGGGAATGTTACACTGATGAAGGGGTGTGTTCTTTACATGACTGTAACCCAACTACAATCATATTTTCAATCACAGTGTTTAAATAAAAAATTATAAAAAAAATAAAACAAATGTCTTAGCTACTGTGCTTTTTTCAGCCCCTCAATGGAATGTTTTTGCAGGTGACCTCTTAAATAGGCAGTTCTTAATAGACCCAATTTCTTTTTAAAAACAGTTCATTCCTTATTGTATTTTAATACAGAGGTCATTGTTGAATATTTCACTCTTCTACTTTCCAAAAGGAAATACCTGTGTTTCATGGTGCATTTCAAGAAGCCATAATGATGGAACAATGCTAATCAGATATAAAAATATGGCTGGAGAAAACCTGTAAAAAAAGAGGGAAAAGAAAATTCAGCTTTTTACAGACTTTATTTTTTAAATAAACACACAAATCCTAACCACCCGAAGTCAAACCTTCTTCATTTTTTTTAATCTCAAGTGTTTATTTCAATGAGAAAAAAAGCATTATGTGATTTCTGCCATATGGATTATAGGGAAACAAAGTAACTGTAAAAAGGCACTAGCAGCTGTCATTCTCACTGAATTTCTAATCCAATTAATGTATGTTGATTTTAATACAGTTTAATTTGACACTGCCAATTAATTTTAGGCACAGAACTGTACATTAATATGTTTTACAAAAGCAAATACAACAGTAATAAATCTTGTATTTTGCAACATTGAAATTTCAGCAAGATTGGCTACATTTTCAACATTAACTGCAATTTTGAGCTCGAATAACAGCATCCTGTAGAACACAAAAATCAGGTGATAATGAATGCTAATGCACACAATTGTCTGACTCTGAGTATATCTGCTAAACCTGGAAAAGTAGAATTGTAAACAAACAACAGATGAGGGGTTTAGGTTTGGTTTTTTTAACTGCTATATACATATGGGCATACACACATGTAAATTATGCACCTGTGCCTATAAGTATATCTGTTTATGATAATATGCTTCAAAACCAGAGGACAATCTAAGGCGTGCACTTCTATAGTCAGACACAATCACATTCAAATGTCAATTAT
>PVKC010031653.1:0-14471 GCA_004027635.1 Crocidura indochinensis | reverse complement strand
TGTCCAAAGGATGATATTGCATTTTTGTGACTTTCTTTCTTAGGATACCGAGTCTTCAAGGAAACAAGTCAGATCTTTAGAGGATACCAGTATAACTTTTCTAGTTACTTTGTTGTGTTAGTTTGCAGTAGGTTTTCCCTGAAAGAGATAAGGCAATGTAAGAAAATAATTCTCCTCTACAATGTTTCACCTGGGAAAAATATTAAATAAATAAATAAATGCCTTTATTTTCCTCTATTTTCCTTACTGTCTCATACCAATATTAATCTGACATAGACTGTTTCCAGCTGCTTCTTAAAAAATATTTGCTCGAAGCAATGCATACTCTGTTCTTTAAAAACACCTGGGGACCATTGTTCCCAAATACATATACCTAATTTTAGAATATGATTTAATAAGAATCAAATGGGTGGAATTATTCATCTCTTACTTCTTATTAGTATAATTTGGTAATCCCCCAAATTTGCAAGATTCAAAGAAAGCAAAAATAAAATTGTTTTGTAGCATTTAAGACTATGTATTAAATTGCAAAAATCATTCATGACATTATTAACAATACACTGGTATTTAGAAAGTTCTCTGGACTCCTCTCATATCGTGATTTGTATGATTTTTCTCAGAAAATTGGCTTCTGAACCAAGGAAAGAAATACATTGATGTTAAGAAATAGCATTGATATTAAGAGCCAGTTCTCCTTTATAGCTTCTTTTATCAAATCTTACTTTGTCACATACCACCTCTTTAACCTCAGTTAAAATGAATGCCTTTGCATTTGATATTTGAACCTCACCCAGTATTGTTCAGGGATCAAGCCTGGTGATTCCCAGGGGAACATGGTTGGTGTCAGGTATTAAATCTGGGTCAGCCTGATGAGAGCTGAGTGCTTTAAACCCTATACTGTCATTTTGCTCATATAATTTAATATTTCTTAACACCAGTCTATACTTTCAAGAAACCTCTCTCTTAGCCCTTCCTGGTCCTTCTACGTAATATAAGCGTCTTTATTTCTTCTTCCTATACGTTTTCTTACCCTTCAAAATAAAGCTGAAGTTCATCTTCTTTCTCTGACATTCTCTCTTTCCTCTTCTGTTCTTTTCCTCTTCTGTTCTCTTCCTTCCTTTCTTCCTTCCTTCCTTACTTCCTTTCTTTCTCTCTTTCTTCTTTCTTATTTCTTTTTTCTTCCTTCCTTCCTCTTCGTTCTTTCTTCCTTCCTTCTTTCCTTCTTTCTTTCTTTCTTTCTCTTTCTTTTTTCTTTCTTTCTCTTTCTTTCTTTCTTTTTATTTCTTTCCTTTTTTCTCTTTCTTTATTTCTCTCTTTCTTTCTTTTTTCTCTTTCTTTCTTTCTCTCTCTCTTTCTTTCTTCTTTCCTTTTTTTTCTTTCTCCTTTTTTTTTGTGGCATGCCCAGCTTTCTCCAGACCCTGCACTTAGGAAGCACTCATAGCTGTTTTTGTGGGACATTATGAGGTGCCAAAAATAAAAACCCGACACGCCCAGAAAGGGGAAGCCACTGAACTCTACTGGAACTCAGGTGCCAGTATCAGGTGCCCTATCTGCCTGTTTTCTGTGCTGTGCTGCATTTTCGGCCTGATTTCACCCTGTGTGTGGCTCATCTGTGGATGGCTAGCCTTCCCTGGAGGCGAGTTTTCAAGCCCAGAAAAGGAGGAGCCAGAGGAGCACAGCTGTTCAGCTTTGCTCCGTGGCCGGGCACATCATTTAGCCAATGAATACAACCACAACACGTAGAAAACCCCACAATACAAGTGTGACAATGGGGAAACAAAGCAGGCCAACGCCAGACATAGAGAATGACGATGGCAACTCTGATGACTTGAACATAACCAACCAACTAGTCAGTCTCTCAGATAAGGAGTTTAGAGTCGCAATATGGAAGATGTTCAAAGAACTCAAAAATAGTATAGAAGAGAACACTAATAAGAATCAAGAGAATATGAAGCTAGAAATCAGAAAACTCCAAACTGAAATTTCAGGTCAAAAATAAAAACCTAGGCAAGCCCATAACCAGCTACACTGTCTCTTTAGGTCTCCATTGTTGATTCTTAAGCACTTCTGGTACGCTAAGCCTTTCCCTGCCTTACCTAACACTTAACAGTTGAAGACTCATCTGTCTACATTAAGAATAACTTATGTTAGTCTTTAGGATTAAGTTAGTAGCAAGGATATTAAGTATGAACAGCCAAGACTGTGAAATGAATTCCCATTAATAGTTGCTCTGTTTTCGACATCATGGAGTGAAGTGCACTTAGAAAGTGATGGGTATTGAAGAATTAAAACTGTAAATAAGTATTGGAGAAAGGAAAACAGAGTTCCTGATGGGAGAATAACTGGGCAAAAGTGAGACAATTTATGATAGACAGGAAAGAGTGAACTCAACGTCCCTACTTACGGGTAGAATTGGTTCCATGGGTTTTAACTGGTGAATTTCTCTCAGGATCTGATTGAAATCAGGTTTCAAGGTTTCTGCTGTTTCTGCACTTTTCTCTGAACCACTGCAATTTTCATATTGTTCTTTTTTTAAATATAAATGGAACAGGAGTGCAATTATAAAATACTTCAGCCCCTTCTCCGATCCAAGCATCTTCATTTTTATTCTGAACTATACTCTTCTCCTTTTCTTCTCATATAAACTCTTAAGTTGTAGCATGAAATACATTTGGGGACACTGTACTTAGCCTTCTCACACCCGTTATCTAAGATTCTCTTTGCATTCTAGTGTCCTCCGTTATCAGTTCTTCCATCTTCTAATCTACATACTGTTCAGTTCTTAATTTAAAAAAGTTACACTTGTGATGTTGAACAAGCACTTCTGAAATCTAATCAGTGTGATTCTTTTTTCAGATTTTAGAACTTAGAGTGATGAGTACTTACTTAGTTGTGATTCAAGAATTGAGGAGGTTAAGAGCTGTTTTCATTCCAGGGAAAACTGTTTGGGAGGGGTAAAGAGAGAAGATCTGAAGGTTGATACAGTCTTGTGATTTTCTCTCCTTCATTTATTTTCATTAAAAAAGGTAATTGCATGAAAACAAGGTTTTTTTTTTTCTCCCCTCGAGGGCACACCTGCTCTTTCTGTGACACAAGACTTAAAGAGTTTCTTCTTGTCTGCAGCATCTGTTATTTATGGTGGAGTCTGGGATAATATTTCTTACAGTTATAAAAGAAAGCCAGGTAGACATTTCTTCCAGGTTAAAAATTGGTGATATTCCTAAAACAATAGATTTAGTCTTTTTTATGCTGGGGAGAGTATTTTCATGTTTGGGAAAGATACCTTTTAAAGAAAATTTTATTATGGATCTGTGATTTACCAAGTTTTTCATAATATAGTTGTTTCTCACATTAAGTTTTAGACACTAATCGCACCACCAATGTGATCTGCCCTTCCCCACTGTCCCCAATTCCCACCCACTATCCTAGCCTCTTTGCAGGCAGAAATGAACTTCTTTCTTTCTTCCCCTCCCACACATTCTTCATTCCATCCTTTTTTCCTACTCCTCTCTCTTTTTCTTTCTTTCTTCAATGCTTAGGGTTACTCCTAGTTCTGTGCTCATTATATTTTACTTCTGGAGAACTCAAAAGATCATATTTAGTGGTATGGATCTAACACAGGTCATTGGATTGCAAAGAATGCATCCTACCCACTGTACTGTCTCTCCAGTCCCATGTGCCCTATATATATATATATATATATATATATATATATATATATATATATATGTATATATATTCATCTAAGTGAAAATTAGATACTTAGATATATTAGATATAACTATTATATATAATGAGCAAAGATTAATGTTTCACATGGTAAAATAAATGCAAAATAAAAATAAATTAAAATTCTTCTCATTTCTTTTTCCCAAAGCTTTCAGAGTATCTCAGTTTTCACTTGTAAACTTTAGCTCTTGATGACTTTTGTGCAATAAGTTCACATTTATAAATGCAGATTATCTGGGAGTAGAAATTACTTAAACACGAATAAATAACCTGAGGCTACCCATGGTTTAAGATGTGGCAAGAGCAAATTCTGCAGAAAACAGATCAAAAATGCTTCTTTGTTACTTTTCAAATACTCTGAGATATTAACATTTCTGATAGTAAAATGTATTTGCTAAGTTATATTTTTCTAGTTGGTAAATTATGAAGATATATATTTTAAGATTATATCAATATATATATATATCAATAAAATGTTAGGTAGATAAGTTTGATTTTACCTTTTCTATGGATCTTGTGAATTTCTTAAGATTTTATTTATCAAAATATAGGTCACATATATACAGGAAGCTCATGTGCAGTCAACTTAACCATAATTTTAAGAGGATTATAAGATAATCATCTGCTTGAAAATAGATTGAATCTTAGGTGGTTTTGCTCATATTTGAATTATTTTATAGTTTATATTTTGAGAAATTGAAATAGTATTTTTTAATTCTTTTCAACTAAAGAAAAAATGACTGGGTTTAAAAATATAAGAGCAAGTCAACTTATGATACTATAAGAGAGTTCTAAAGTACAGAAAAACAAAAGTTGTTGACTAAAATCATAAAGCATGAGAAAGCGAATTCTTCTTGAAGATAATAACAGATCCAAATCTATCTCAAGTTTTAAGCAAACATGCATGCAACAAAATATAACAAAACAAACATAAAATGGGTTCTTGACACAATCAACCACAACAGCAATTAATCATTAGTAAAGTGACTCAAATAAGCATTTTCTCTTAGGCTACAATCCAAAAAGTGAAGAAATTTTATTGACTACCTGGAGAGTCTCAGGTTTGATTTGAGGAATAGAAGAAAAGTCAAAATTCTAATGGAGAAGAGAAGGAGGGAGAACAAAGAACGGGAAAGAGAGAGGAGAATATGCTCAGAAATTCTAAAAAAAAAAAAGGAAATACAATACTAGCACACTGTTAGAAACTAGTTCCACTTCTGTGACTTTTTCCCTCAAAACAAACTGCATACATAGCTTGTTGCATATTTTGTCATAACTAAATAATATCCCATTGAATATATACACCTCAATAATTATTCACTCATCTGTAGTTTGGCACTTGGATTATTCTAGACTTTGGCAACTGCTACTCAGGTATGAGAACAGATACACTCATACAGTTTGCTACAGCCTGGATGAAGCTGAAGGGGTTACATTATGAGTGAAACTGAGTCAGAGAAAGAGAATAAATTCTGGATCATCTAGTTCAAATCTGAAGCATAAAAAATACAAATCAAGAGAATAGAGATATCTCAGTGGAAGCAAGGAAGACGGCCAAGAGGGCCATTGACATTGGTAATATGTGTGGCAAGATGGCATTTCAAGAATAAGCTATACCAAATCTACTGTAAATTATATAATCTCAGTGGTAAAAGAAATTAATCAATTCCTTTCATTCAGGGTGAATGTCTGTAGAAGAAATAAATGGAAGAACTGCCAATAAGTTCTATATCACTTGATTCCATTGACCCAATTTTTGTATGAGCATTTATATAACTCACAGGCCTTCTACTGTTTTGAGTAGAGAGAAATAAACTTAGTGAACAAAAAGAAAGACTAGCCTTGGAAGAAACAGAAATAATTGAGATTTTACAGGCAGACTTTTGGTGGAGCCACAATAAGATAAGGAAAAGTAATGTAAGGATAATATGAATTTGGTATGTTTATGACAATGTAAAAGAAAGTAAAAAATATTTAGAGTTTAAATGCAAATAAGTAGCTATAAGTGAACTGAGAATAATCATTGTTGAAGGCAAAAAGTTTCATCTGGAAATAACTGTGGAATCAAACAGAAAAGAAACCAACCAAATATATAATCTGCCTACTAGGAGACCCAGATTAGAACAAGTTTGATGAGGATTTAAAAAATATAAATGCAACTTTCTACAAAATTATGCAGAAACAAAAGTGCAGATTTAAAAAATTTGTGAATAAAATGTAACAGCAAGTATTGATATTGGAATATCTACATATTTTTGGTACTTGAGTATCTACGGAGGCATGGGCACAGATTTTACACTCGTACACAGAAAATTATAGCAAAGCATAAGACAATAGAATAAGTGAGCATCTCAGGCAGGAATAATAGGAGGTCAAGAATAAAAAAAGAAGTGAATAATGGAGACTGTAGCAACAAAAAATGGGAATAGGCAATCAGATGTTAGTATTCATTCTTTATCAAAATATAATTTGAAAGACTTCATGCCATGAACACGTATGCAAGCCAATGAAATGCCCCAAGTACTGGTAGGGCCCAGTCCTTGTTCTCTGAAATTGGGGAAGTAATGAGTTTTGTGGATTTTTTTTTTCATTTTCTGACCTTATCACATATTCAGCAAACTTCTATTTGGGGATGACAAAGTCTGTTTTAAAAAATACATGAAAGGCCTCTTTGGGGATTGGAGTCCTAATGTTGGCCTGGTATATTCATCTTGTTTTGAATCATAGTATCATGAATAATTCTGGTGGTAATGACTGAACTTCCGTATTTATAGAAAACTGACATTTCTTTAACAAGAAATTGTTCCTGTTTCTATGTAAATTAAGCTCTGCATTTAGGTTCAGTGGCTTCTGTTCATTTTATTTGGTCTGTCTTATTTAAACCCAAGGATTGTGTCATTATTTTCACTCTATACCACCGCTCCCTCCATACTGCCATCCATTGTCTATACGATCTTTGCTCCTGCTTAAAAAATATCTTCTTGATGTCTCTCATCCAACATGTTTAAGCTGTTCTTATTGGATTATCAAATTATAAATCTGATCAAGTACATTGGCATATCAAACTAAAAGAAAGTGGTTGTTATGTCAGTATTCTGTCTCCCTCCTCTCCTACTCATACACCACAGATACATTTGGAGCATTTCCTTCTCTGATATGAATCTTTCCTGTGCTTTCAATTGCTAGAATGTAAAAACTAATAAAGAAGAGAATGCTCCCATTTAGAATCATTTCTGACTGTAAAAGCTCAGACTACCATAACAGAGTAACATAGATTTGGTTGCTTGGTGAATTTTACATTAGAAATTTATTTTCTTGCAATTGTGGGTATTGGGGAGTCCAATCTTGATATTTCTTTTGAGTTCTGTCTCATTTGTGTTCTGTCTGGTTGCATGACTTCCCTGTGATGTCTAACTCTCCTGCTGTTTCCTCCCACTCCCTCCATCATTCTCTTGTCCATTTTTTATGTTCTCTATCTTCTTATATTATTTATCTCTCTTTTGCTTATACTTTCTTGCAGTCCCATCAGCCTTTCAAGTGAATATTCCCACCATTCGGATCTAATATAAACTAAATTATTCCATGAGAAATTAGGACTACAAATTATGAATTTGGGAAAACAATTTAGTCCATAGCAATTCTCATCTGTGAAATAGTTACATGACTCATAAACATGTTTCTTACAAAAACAATTTGTGCATTTTAATTTGTATAAAAGTACTTATATTCAGAAGGAAATGTCCAGTCAAACTAAAATGGCCTCCTTTTATTTTAGTCTCAAATAATGGGGATGACATAATTCTTCATTTTCTAATACTCTTAGATTTTGTGTAAGCTACATAAAATATGATGGAAAATATAATTTTTGAAATTATATATAACATATATAATTTTATATAATAAAATTTAATTTGGAAAAATATAATTTGTGACTATAATTCCTAGAGCCATTCTTATGGATATTATATACTACTTCATTGTGAATTTAATTGTGTTCTGCCTCATGACTATTGCATTATATGGTTAGCTTCTTCTCTTTATTTAGAATCTTACTACACCCCATTTTTTTTTTGGTTTTTGGGCCACACCCGGCGACGCTCAGGGGTTACTCCTGGCTATTTGCTCAGAAGTCGCTCCTGGCAGGCACGGGGGACCATATGGGGAACCGGGGGATCGAACCGCAGTCCGTCCTAGGTTAGCACAGACACTTTATCTCCAGCGCCACTGCCCGGCCCACCAACACCCCATTTTTTAATTTCAAAAAATCAATAGACTTCATTCAAAACATGGTTTCATGGTTAATAGAAAAACGGTATAGAAAGTAAATAAAATTGGATATATTTAGTGAAAAAATAGAAACAGTTGTGGTCAAAGCAATAGTACAGTAAGTACTTACTTTGCACGTGGCAAACATTGGTTGTACCCAGAACATATGGTTCTCCTGAAATCCAGTGTTTCCTGAGTGAAGAACCAGGAGTAAGTTCTGAGCACTTCAGGATATGATACGATACCTCCCCCAAAATAAACAATCAAGTCATAAAAACACTAATAAAGTTAATATATGTTGCTAAGTCTAAGAAGTCAGTCTGATATGTTCACGAACCCAAGTACATAAAATTCTGGTCATTTCTTATCTGATTTCTCTTTTGCCCCCATATTTCAAGCTCCTTAATAGGGTTTTAAGTCTCTTTTAGTTATTTTACATCATTTGCTATCATAGTTTTCAGAAATAATAATGCCTACCAAAAATAAAAGTGTTAAATGCTTTCTTCCTTTCTTTTCTTTAATTTAATCCACATAACCAAATCAGTAAATTCACACATAACTAAAAGAAAATTAGCTTAAATCTTTAATACAGAAAGATGGTAATTGTAATTTTTGACTCAATTATATTAAAAGATTAAGTAGGGACATCATTCTTATAACTTCTTAGTACAACTTTTGCCATATCAGTATTTTTTGGAATATGCTTTTCATGCATAGGGCTTTATGCTTATAATAAAGCTCAGAATGCAGAGCATTAATTGTTATATAATTTATAATATCTGTGGAGAAATATATCAACAACAAAATGTACAAAAGAAAATTGAGGTTAGAATTGACATCTAACAAGTGAATCAATTTCTGGAGTTTTCCTATAGCTAAATTCTCATTGAATTTACCCTGAACTTATCCGAATCTACCATATTATTATATTTATGCTTCTAAAACTTATCATTGATGCTGCCCAAGTAGAAGACTGTTGCTTTGGTAGATATATCATTTTAGTACAGTAAATTCCCACAACCATTGAAAAGGAGTACAAAAAGTATTTGAAGGAGTATATGTCCAGGAAAATCACAAATATTTTTGCCTTTACTTATAAATGCTTTAAAACAGTACTTTAATTTCAAATAAAAAAGAAATAAGCACTTTAGAAAGGCTATAACCATGATAGATAGTGCGTATCTAGACTGGAACAAAAACATATCCCAGATATTATGGGTTAGTTTATATTTCTGTCTCTTCTGATAATATTTGTGTATTAAGCTAGAATGAGCTTCAGGTAGAATTCTCTCTCTGGGAAATAATTATTCACAATGAAATATAACAGGAACTTCTCATTTTATACAGTATAAAAATGGTTTCAGAATCATAAAATAAAGATAATTCTTGCATTGTTATTAATCTTAAGATAAAATCTGAGATGTGGCTTTCAATACATTAACAATTTCAATAGTTTCTAAGCCTCTCTTTTAAAGGGATTGAAGTATTCATTTTTAAAAACTCCAGTCTTATTTACCCTATGAATTTATACTCTATTGAAAAACTGGATTTAGAAGGCTGAGACTTGTTTTATTTGGGTAGGTCATACCAATATTTAAAAGAGTAAAGAGCAAGTAACTTACTTCATACTATCTCAAGTTCAGTGTTACTGTATACAAATGAGGTTCCCCTGCGAATACTATGTTTAAAGTGCTCTTTTGTTGTGACATTGTCTCTGACTGTAAAGAAGAAAACAAGTATTTTGTTCTAAGAAATATTTCAAAAAGTACCTTTTTTACTACAGTGTAAATAAAAGCTTTTGTGATATAAGCTAGGACAAAGTTGACATATCTAAATCACTTAACTATTTGTGAGATCATTACAGATAACACCATATAGTAGATAAGAATTCTTTTTAGTATATGTATATAAAGGCCCATCTCAGTACATTTCATTGACTTATACTAATGTCAACATATTTTATACTGGAAATCTACATGCTAGGTGTTATAATAAAAGTTTTACTCTTTTTTTATTAATAATTTTTATTTTGACCAAAGTGGATTATAAATTATTCACAGTAGGATTTCAGGTACATAGTGACATTGAATCAGGGGCATTCCCAACACCAATGTTGCCCTCCCTCCACCCCTGTTCCCAGCATGCATCCCATATCGCCCCCTTCTTTGCCCCCCCACCCCCGGCTGCTAGTATAAGTGGTCCCTTCTGTGTCTAGCCTGTTGTAGATTGGGTATCAATTCTATTGTAGTTGGCTTTGGATTTGGTGTTCAAGTCTGATTATTTTCTATTTGTACTCAATGTTCATACGACTGTTTGGTCTTGGTGCCCTCCATTATTTCCCCCTCAATTTGTGAGGCAGAACAAGATGGTTCAAGTTATGTGGTTCTGTTTGAAGGTTAAAAAAAAAGAAAAAGAAAAGGAAAAAGGAAAAGGAGGGGCAAAATTCAAACAAGCAAAAAACAGGAGGAGTCCCTCTAGAGACTAGAAATATCAGTTTAAGAAAAGAAAGGGGAAAAGGAAGGAAAACCTAAAAATAATACAAGAAAAGTCAACCCCCCAAACAAAACAAAACAAAAACAAACAAAAAACCTGAAAAGCACCACAGCAATAAAGACAACAACCAAACACTAACCACGGTCCTGAAATAAAGATGAATAAAAACACAGTGGGAAAAAAAGGCAAAGAAAAGAAAGTAAAAAAAGGAGGTGGGGACTGTGGGGGTGGCAGCGCGGCTCTTTGTTGCCAGGGCAAAGCCCTTAGGCCCTATCCAGCATGGGGGGGGGCACCATGTGGTTCCTGTACGAACTGAACTGGCTCTCGATCTTCATGCAGGTGTCCTTCATCACACTGGCCATCACTGCTGCCCTCTATTACTTAGCAGAACTGAGAAAAGAATACATGGTTGTCACCAGCAGGATCATCAAATACATGATTTGATTCAAATTATTTTATAAAAAAAACAAAAATAGAAACAAAAAAACCAAGCAACAATAATTACAAAAAATTATTTAAAAAGCAAATTTGTGCTATTTTTTTTTTTGCCTAGGCACAGTATGAATTAGGGAGATTAGAAAAGGAATTGCCCTGGCCTAAGAGATATAGGGTTTCTCCGCCCTTGAAGTATACTGTCATGGGTATAACTACAGGCTCTGTACATGCTCTTTTACTCTCCCCCAGGTCCTTTTGTGAAGTCTGGAAGTTTTCCTCTTCGTCATGGATGATAAAATCAGACCTCTGTAGCTAGTGATCTTAGTGTGAGTGGAGTCTTCTTTACTTTTTCAGAAGTTCTGTTCCATTACTGTTGTTTTAATCAGTGTTCTGTTGTTGGTAGTATTGGTTTTTGCACCAATCCTAGGACAAAGCCTATTATAGAGTCCTTCATTATGTTTCCAGAAGTTCTGCTCAGTTTCAGTTATCTCAGTCAAACCTCTGGAATTAGAGATATTGGTCATTGTACAGATCATAGGCCAAAGCCTAGACTAGGGTCTTTTTTATTGGTCCCAGGATATACGTTCTGCCCAGTCATGGTGGTCACAGTCAGTCTTCTGAAATTAGCAATCTTGGCTTTTGCACTGATCAAAGGATGATGTCTCTTCTGATTTCATCTTATTATTAGGAGTTGAGATGAGACAACCTGCTTTAGACCGAGTTGTTGCCATTTCCTCGTCATCAGGATGTCATACCTAAACATGCATTTTGTTGTCAGAGAAGTATTAAGAATGTCCCAGAGGGAGTTTGGTTCCTGGAGCTGTTGCAGAGAACTGTGTCGGTTCTATATCTGAGATCTAGTGTTCGGGGTTGGACAATCACTGTTAATCGCACAGCATCTAAGTTGGGACCACATGACATATGTTCAAGGTAGGAAGTGACCCTGTATTGTAAAATGTGTGCGTTCTTATCCCTAATAGATAAGAACTTGTTTCTATATGTAAAATTTCCCCCTTTTTAGTATGCCTTTGCAAAAAAGAAATGGATCTATCTTATATTACTGGTGCATTTGGGGGCGAGAATGTCAGGCTCAATCTTCTCTGTGCCCTGGTTTTGACCTATACTTTAATCCCAGGCAAGACTTTTTCTTGTAGGTTTTTGAAAAGTTTAACTCTTTTTGCCTACAACTTGATTCTTTCCATTTATGTAATAACTGAATATCAGTGCTAAATTAGGTGGTGAATATTTGTAGCAATTTAAGTTGCTTATTAGAATTTGTTCATGTGTCACATTGTTCAATGTGTCCTATTCACTAACTAAAACCCAATAGACTATCAATAAGTACTAATGATTATTATTACTGGAGGCTATTATTCTCCCACTTTTTTTCCTTACATGTTTATTTATTTTTTATTCAGAAAGTTTTGGTAGATAGTGAATACCTTACACTACTGACTTCATTAAGTACATTTAAATAATATGAAGCCTGTCCTAATCCCCTCCATCAACAACAAACAGGACCTTTTTTTTATCAGCCTTCCCTCAGCTTCCTTCTAGATTCCAGTGCCATCACTGATTATCTGCCATTTGGGGCCAGCCAGTTCTGTGTCTGGGAGAGAATAGGAAACCTCACATCTTAATCCCTTCTTCTAAAAGCAAGTGGAGCATTCTTGTTGGGTCTTTTCTCAGATCCCTTCCCAGTTCTATCACTAATTGTTTGCCCCCCTGGGGACAGTCAGGTCTGTTTCTGGGCTGGAAAAGGGAAACTCCTTGTAATAACCCTCTCCACCACACATGAAAAGGGCTTTCTTTCCTGCCTTCCCTCAGCCTCCTTC
Organism: Crocidura indochinensis; assembly: GCA_004027635.1. Classification (NCBI taxonomy): domain Eukaryota; kingdom Metazoa; phylum Chordata; class Mammalia; order Eulipotyphla; family Soricidae; genus Crocidura; species Crocidura indochinensis. Next base: position 1,713 of record PVKC010031653.1, on the reverse strand, counting down.
AGAGTTTCAATGCCATTACTGAAACCCCCCTCCTTCCCATAAACCCTTCTTTTCCCAAATGATGTGAAGTCATTTCAATTTATATCAAAGAGTTCCTGGAAGATTGGATTTAGCACTTCATTCTCTTAAAAAAATATAGCTCAAAACCCAACTAAACAAATCAATGACTGATTAAGCAATATTCTTATCATGCTTAGATCTTGCTAGTTCAGTGAAATAACCTCTAAAGAAGATATACTTCAAACCAACTTTCATACAAACAATTCAAGAGATCACTTTCTTAAATATCCTGATATGCTAGCATTCCAAACCACTAAATGCAAAGATCTGTGGGGAAGATAATCTACATAGACATCTACAGGATTTCCAAAGAAATCATGGAAAATTTCCAAGACTAGCCAAACAAATGAACCATATATATGAGGACCTAAAATGCACACTTAATGGTATAGCAATGGAAATAAAGGAGTCACTAGCCTGTGAAATTAAAAACTATACATATGAATAATTCAACTCAAAGAAGAACTCTATCAGAAGATGATAAAATTCATACAAATGACCTTAAGGAACACTAAAAGACATATTAGCTAGTTATAATAGTAAAATTACGCAGGTTAACAATTGTATAGATTAGTTTACAAATTATAAGCAGTAATAAAGTCAAAAAGAAAAGTAGAGAAAAAAAACACTGGAATAAAATGTAAGGTACTCAACAAAAACAAGAATAATAATCTCCAAATTATAAAAAATACCAGAAGGGGAAAAACTAGTAAAGGGGAAGAACAAGTAGTGAGGGAGGTATAGCAGAGAACTTCTCCACACTTGGGAAAGACGTTTCTCTACAAATACAAGAGGCAAAAAGAGTGTTAAACAAAATAGACTCTAACAGACCAGCACCAAGACAGTTGTAATCCAAATGACAAAAAAAGAGAGAAAGATAGACTTTTTTCTTTTTTTTTTTTTTTTTTTTGGTTTTTGGGCCACACCTGGTGATGATCAGGGGTTACTCCTGGCTATGCCCTCAGAAGTAAAAAGGGTTGTTTGGTTTGGTTTGGTTTTGGTTTTTGTTTTTTGTTTTGTTTTGTTTTGTTTTTGGTTTTTGGGCCACACCGAGCAACGCTCAGGGGTTACTCCTGGCTATGCACTCAGAAGTCGCTCCAGGCTTGGGGGACCATATGGGAAACTGGGGGATCGAACCGCGGTCCATCCTAGGCTAGTGCAGGCAAGGCAGGCACCTTACCTCCAGCGCCACCGCCCAGCCCCAAGATGGACTTTTTAAATCAGTAAGAAAGGGAGAGAAAACCTCAAGTATAAAAATATATATAAGAATCAAACCATATCTTCCATTTAAAACAATCCAGGCAAGAAAAGAGGAGAGTATCATATTCAAAATACTGAATGAAAGAAACTTTCAACCTAGAGTCCACTACCCAGCAAAACTCATTTACATGAAAGGGAGGATTAAAAATATTCTTGGACAGGGGCCCGGAAGATAGCATGGAGGCAGGGCATTTACCTTTCATGCAAAAGGTCATCAGTTCGAATCCCGGTGCCCCATATGGTCCCCCGTGCCTGCCAGGAGCAATTTCTGAGCATGGAGCCAGGAGCAACCCCTGAGCACTGCCGGATGTGACCCAAAAACCAATATATATATATATATATATATATATATATATATATATATATATATATATATATATATATATATATATA
>PVKC010031652.1:0-14473 GCA_004027635.1 Crocidura indochinensis | reverse complement strand
TTTTTTTTTTTTTTTTTTTTTTTTTTTTTTTTTTTTTTTTTTTTTTTTTTTTTTTTTTTTTTTTTTTTTTTTTTTTTTTTTTTTTTTTTTTTTGGTTTTAGGACCACACCCAGTGACACTCAGTCCTCCAACAAAAACTTATGAATAGATCTCTAATGTTTGTCTATAAGGAGGTGTGAGTTTGTATAAAGTGGACCCCCTATATCTAGCCAATCTATATTGTAAACAATTTATGTCTACATTTTATATAGCCCCTCATATAGTATCCCTCTCTGCCCCCCAGATCTTCTTTTATTCTCTTGTTCTCCCAATCTGAACTATTATTCCTCCCTATTTAACCCTCTTAACCCACAGTTACTAACACATTAGATACTGAGACCAACCTTCTGCCCCAGCTCCCAGAGTGAAAGGACACCCTCTCATTCCTACATCTCGCAACCTGGCAAGAAGCTGCAACCACCACTTCTACTGACTCATTCTATATGGCCTTTCTTCTCCTAATACACCCCAGTGTGGAATGTTGTATGCTACTGGATTCAGCAAGAGAAGGACCCTCAGGTCAAGGACAATACCTGATCCCTTAACGTCTGCAAGTCATTACTCAAACAAAATAAGACCATGGTGTGGGATGAAAATGCACCCTCGATCCCACCCCCATCCAAAGAATATCTCAAAAGACTTAATGGGGTTATCTGTATTTTCCTGGTATGTTTAATACCACAATATTTATAATTCTTAATGTGTTTATTGTCAAAGATAAAGGTAACCTCCTTCATCCTTTTTATATACTATTATTTTTATTTACTTAATATTTTGCATTATTAGTATTATAATTTTTGGGCCACACCCAGTGATGCTAAGGGGTTACTCCTGGCTATGTGCTCAGAAATTGCTCCTGGCTTGGAGGACCATATGGAATGCCAGGGGATTGAACTGCATCCATCCTAGATTAGCATGTGCAAGGCAAAAGCCCTACCGCTTGTGCCACTGCTCTGACCCCAGTATTTTTATATTTTATTTATTTTACTTTTTCTATATATATTTAATTTTGCTTGTTTTGATTCTGCTTGTTACTAAATTCTAGAAGAAAAGACCTTGCTTGGGATAAAAGCTCAGGTCAAAACCAGGGCAAAGAGAGTGTACAGCCTGTCATTCTTACCCCCAAATGCATAGGCAATATAATATGGCAACATTCCCTTTTGCATAGGCACAATAAAAAAGGGGGAAATCTTAAGTATAGAAACAAACTCTTATCTACTAGGGATAAGAACCCATGGTGGTACTTCCCACCATAAATATTTGTCACGGGGACTCAACTTAGACTCCATGTGATAAGACAATGACCATCCAATCCCAAACCCCAGATCCTAACCATAAAACCAACAACCGTTCTCTGCAATAACACCAGAAATCAACCCCCCCGCCCCCAGAGAGTCCCTAATAACACATCAATTTATACCAGGTTGATACAACATCCTGATGACGAGAAAATGGCAGCAACTTGATCTAAGGTTGGGTTGTCCTATCTCATCACCTAATGGTAAAATGAAATCAGAAGACACTGCAAAAACCAAGATCACCAATTACAGAAGACTGACTTTGACAACCACGATGAGCAGAACTTTTCCTAGGACCAATAAGAAAGACCCTAGCCTAGGCTTTGGCCTAGGATTTATACAAAAATCAAGATCTCTAATTCTAGACGTCTGACTTTGACAACCACAACTGAACAGAACTTCTGAAACCACAAGGAAAGACAATACCATAGACTTCATCCTAGGATCTGTGAAAAACCAAGATCACTACAGAAGACTAACTACAACAACCATGATGGAGCAGAACTCCTAGAACCATTAAAAAAGACTGGATCCTAGACATTATCCTATAAGCTTTGAAAATACCAAGATCTCCAATTACAGAGTACTAATTTTGTCAGCCACAACTGAGGAGAATATTTCCTGGCATCAGAAAAGGACCTTGGGATTCATCAACGAGCCTATCCAGAGCCTGTAGTCATTCCCATGACAATATACTTAAAGAGTGGAGAAACCTGGTATCTCTTAGGCCAAGCCCTTTCTAATTTCCCCAATACTTACTGTGCTTGTGCAAAAAAAAAAAAAAAAAAAAAAAAAAAGACACAAAACCTTACCACTCCCTCCTTCCCTCTGCCTTGTTTTTTCCCTCTCATTTTTTCCCCTTTCTCTGTTGTAGCCACTTTAGCTGGTGTTTAATTTTTCTGTCATGTTTCTTGTCGGGTGCCTGGTTATTTTCTTCTTTCTTTTCTTTCCTTTTCCTCTCTTTTATTATTTTCTTTTTCTCTTTCTTTTTCCCTTTCACCTTTTAAATTGATACTGATAGCTCTTAGATCCCTCCCAGCATCCTTTTTCTTTTTTCCTTTTTTTTCCAACAGAACCACGGGGCTTAAATCATCTTGTTTTGCCTCATAAATGGAGGGGGAAGAAAAAAAAAAAGTGGACGGTACCAGGAACAAATAGTCATATGAACATTGAGTGGAAATAAAAAAATGATCAGACCCAAACACCAAACCCAAAGTCATCGACAGCAGAATCAAGATACCTAAATCTACATCAAGATATATGCAAAAGGGATAAGCTATACTAGCATTCTAGGGAGCAAATGGGGGAGATATGGAATGCATGCTGGGAACACGGGGGGAGGGAGGACAACACTGGTGGTGGGAATGGGCCTAATTCACTGTCACTTTGTACCCTAAATATAAGTGTGGAAGACATAAATTACATTGGTCTCAATAAAATATACATATATATGTATATATACTTATATACATATGTATATGTATGTGTGTGCATGCGTGTGTGTATTTGTGTGTGTGTGAGAGAGAGAAAGAGAGAGAGAGTACAGAGTGGCCTGCAGGAAATGATTGATTCACCTGAAACTGTGACTTCACCAAAACAGACACTGTGCAGTTTCTAACAAACCAGACTTACTAAATGGAGCTGGAATACAGTGGGTAGCATTCTTGGGCTCACCAGACTCAATCTCTGGCACTCTCATGTGGTCCCCAAAGCCTTGATGGGATTAATATCTGAGCCCTGAATATAGTCTGGTATGTCCCTAAAATAAAACTAAGTAACAAACACGAATTACCAAGTACTTTAAGGAGCCAGATCTAAAGGGAGATAATTAATTATGTGTCTTGACAAATATGAAAAAAATAGTAGCAAAAAGAAAAGATCCTGGAAGACATCAAATCCCCCAAATGGTGCCTTTTGTGATCAACTTTGTTTAGTTGTTTTTCAGTCCCCAAATGGCATATATTTGAAATAAAATGCAAACACTTGAACTTGACAGACAGCTGAGAGCACCAATTGTCTCAAGAGCAGAGATTCTTTGGAAATGATAAGGTGCAAATACTGTCAAATGGTTCCCTTTATATTGCACTGCAATCTCCAGCTATAAAGGCTGCCCGGACCAGCGGGGACAAAGCTCCCAGCCATCCTTCAAAATACCAGGCTCAGGGGAGGAATAAGATCCAGAGCACATTTTCATCCCACACCGTGGTCTTATTGAATCTGATAAATGATTTGCAGCAGTAAGGGATCATGTACTGTCTTCAAGCTGTGGGTCCCTCTGGAACTGAATCTGGTAGCAAGCAACAGTCCACATTTGGGAGGGGGGGGGGAGTACCACAAAGAATGAATCAGCAAAAATGGGGACTTGCAAGGTAAGAGACGTCGGGCTCAGAGGATGTCCTTTCACTTTGAGAGTCAGGTGGCAGCTTACTGGGGCAGGGGCACGTTCTTGGTTCCTAAGGAGTTAAGAACTAAGGGTAAAGTAGGTTAAATTGGGAGAAAAAATAGAAGAATCCTATTCTCCCCTCACCCCCCCCCCACCAATGTGGGGAGAAAGGTCTGGAAATAAGGAGATTTCTGCAAGCTGGCCTTGAATATAAAAGGAAGTCTCTATTTAAAGACTTGTGTCCCTGCTGTTTTGAGTGCTGGAGAAAGTCTCCAGGTCAAACAACCTGTCTAGGCTGATAGTGCCACAGCATTGCAACTGCTATCTTTACATGCTGCCTGATTTAATGATGCCATGGGCATTGCTATGCTATCTTTGCATGCTTCCTGATTTGGATGATGCCATGGGCATTGTAACTGCTATCTTTGCATACCATCCAAATCAATGATGCCATGTATCTTGTGACTGTTGTCACATATCATCTTGTTGCTGCAATGTCTAAACTGTATTACCTACATTCTGTTTCTCTCCCTAGAGTTTACACTCTAAAACCTGGTCCCTACCTTCAATAAACGAAGTTCATTCCTCTGACAATACTTCTCTGTGAGTGGTCTGTGGCTCACAGTCTTCCCTCTCTTTCCCAAGTCCGGCCTGGAGGTCACGGGCTGGAAGAGACCCTTACTCACCCTTGCATCAGCCTCGTCAGGGGGCCTGGCGCCAGAACCCTACACCCAAGACTATCTCAAAAGGCTTAATAGAGGTACCTATATTTTCTGAGTATGTTTATTTCCTTAATAGTTATAACTCTTAGTGTGTTTATTTCTAAATGTAGAGTTAGCCTCTTCATCCCCCCCCCCTTTTTTTTTTGCTTGTTTTAGTTCTGCTTAGTAAAAAAAAATCTATTAGAAAAATCTTGCTTAGGATAAGAGCTCAGGTCAAAACCAGGGCACAGAGATTATATAGCTTGTCATTTTTACCCCCAAATGCACCAAACAATATAATATGGTATTATTCCTTTTTTGGATAGGCACACTAAAATGGGGAAATCTTATGTAAAGAAACAAGTTCTTATCTAATAGTGATAAGAACACATATGTTTTGGAATAAAGAGATGCCTTCCACTCTGAATATTTGTCATGGGGACTTAGATCTCATGTGATCAGACATCAACCATTCAATCCTAAAGCCCAAATCCCAACTTTAGAACTGGCACAGTTCCCTGCAGCAGCACCAGGAATCAAACTCCCCCCAGAGGAGTCCTTAATACCGTTCTAGCACCAACTTGTGCCAGGATAGGTTCATAAACACCCAAATGACAAGGAAATAGCAACAACTTGATCTAAGGGCAGGTTGTCCTACCCTTCACCTAATAATAAGATGGAATCAGAGACACTCCATCCTTCATCCTAGCATTTGTGCAAAACCCAAGATCATTAATAACAGAAGACTGATTACAACAACTGCCACTGAGCAGAACTTTTCCTAAGACCATAAAGAAAGACTATCCTAGACTTTGACAATCACAACTGAGCAGAACATTTCCTAGTACTATAAATAATGATCTTGGGGGTTGACAATAAGTATGTCCAGGGCCTGTAATCAGTCTAATGACAGTATGCTTCAAGGGTGGAGACACCTGTACCTCTTAGGCCAAGGGAATTCCCTTTCTAATTTCCCCAATACATATGGTATCTATGCAAAAACAAAACAAAACAAAACAAAACAAAACAAAAAAAAACTTGCCACATTATCTCCCTCCACCATTTCTCTCTTTTTTTTCTTTTAAATTTATATTTATAGCTTCTAGACAGGGGCTTCTGCTCACTTTTAAATAGAGCCATAGAACATGAATCATCTTCTTATGCCTAATATTTATATGGCTTTCTACAAATTTAAAAAATAAAAGTGAATGGTACCCGGGGCAAAGTGGTCTCAGGAGCATTGAGTGGAAATAAAAAAAGATCATACCTAAATACCCAAGCCAAACTCAACAACAATAGAATCAAGAGACTCAAACTAAAATACACTATGCACAAAAAAGACCTATTACACTAGCAGTTCAGAGGGCTAAGGGTGGAGGTATGGGATGCATGCTGCGAACAGTGGTGGAGAGAGAGGTCAACACTGGTGGTGGGAATCGCCCTAATTCACTGTCACTATGTATATATATTTATATACATATATACACACACATAGATAGATAGATAGATAGATAGATAGATAGATAGATAGATAGATAGATAGATAGATAGATAGATATGCTGGACTCCTGCTATCTGCAGGCTCCCTAAATTACCTAATGACAAAGGCCTGAACAGACCAGTTTGAGATATGTTTGGGGAAATCTCTGACCCTGATACTCATGGAGATAATCAGTGGATGAAACTGTGTATTGCTGGTAAGAGAGGTAACTAAACAGAGATGCCTTGAGATGAAGTATACTGACCTGCTTCTACATTTGAACTCTTCCTCAAAACTTAGCTGGGAAGCAGGTTCAGTGCTGAAACCAGATTTGTCCAATGGATTTGCTACTTCTGGCTATTATTTTGGGAAATGTCCTCCTTAAAAGAAAGTATCACTTTGCTGTACTGCCCAAGATTCCAAGTTAGATTTAAGATTGCAGTATAACCTGAGTGAATTCTAAGGTGATTCTGCACTGTCAACTCAAACAAAACTTGGTATGGGAGGAAGAAGACAGGAGGATCTACAGCTGCTCCTAGAACCATTGAGAAAGTTAAGAAAGTGCTGACACTTGAGAAAACCTGACATAATCTATCTGTGACATACACATTGTCCATAAAATACATGCGTTCTAGCACACTACGGTTAAAAGCATTTATTCATGCACTTATTCTACACATATTTACAGTCAGTGATGTGCCAAAGAATAGCAACCTAGAAATTGGAATACTCAAGATGTCATTAAACACTTAGTCTCATCATCAGTGTCGTTCTCAGTTAGTTGGGATGAAAACAGGTCAGATTTAATTCGAAAAGAGCAGGAGTTTAAACAATCCCTCTATTGTCCTGCTCTTTGAGTTTAAAATGTTACAGCCTAAATTTCATTATCACTATGTGCTCTGTCAGGAGCCTCTTTCTTCTTGTACTGTTTTAATTGAATCTCTGAAGCAGCTGTGCCCAGCACAGAAGACTTAACCCTAGTGAATATATTTGAGTGGGTGGGTACACACAGGAAGGAAGTGAGTATTTGTACAAGAGCTACAAAAAATTTACTTTTTGTTCTTTTATTGAAACACCGTAATTACAAAGTTGTTCATAATTGAGTTTTAGTCTCTCAATGTACAACACCTTTTACCTATTAATGTTTCCTACAATGTCTCATTTTCCTATCACCTTCCCTCTGCTTTCTCTGGAGTAGGCATTTTACTCTTCTTTTTCCTTGCTCACTTGCTCTCTCTCTTTGTCTTTTCCTTTTTAGACATTGTGGTTTGCACTATTATTAATGAAGGAGTACCATACACTACACTTTGCTTTATCTTCGTTCAACACTCAGTTCTTGTCCAGTGTGATAAATTGCAACTATCATTGTCATAGTGGCCCCTTCTCTGCCCTAATTATACTGCTCCACTATTTGTGGCAAGCGTCCTACCATGGATGGTCCTTTATTATCTCTGGATATTTATTATCACACTATCTCTTATTCTTCTATCCCATAAATGTTATGCAAAATACTATTCTATGTGATTTTATATGAAATTATATATTTCTCTCCCTCTGATTTCACTCAGCATAATACCCCATACTATATATGTTTTAGTAAATTTCAACTTCATTTTCCCTAACAGCTGCTAGATATTCCATTATGTAATACTATGGTTTCTTTAACCACTCCCTGTTCTTGGGCACTTTTTCCAGATTCTGGCTATTGTAAATAATGTTGTGATGAACATAGGAGTGCAGAAGGCATTTTTGTATTGTTTTTCTGTTCTGAGGGAACATCCCTAGGAGTGGTATTACTGAATCATATTGGAGCTCAATTCCAGTTTTTTTGAGGAATATCCATATTGTTTGCCAAAAAAGCTGCACTAAACTGGAATTCTCACCAGCAGTGAATGAAAGTCCCCTTTTCCCTCATCCATGCTAGCATAGGTTGTTCTTGTTCTTTATGATGTTCGACACTCTCCATGGTATGAGAAGATAACTTCATTGTTGTTTTGATTTGCATTTCCCTAATGATGTGGAGCATTTTCATATGCCTTTTGGTCATCTATATTTCTTCTTTGAGGAAATGTCTATTTGTTTCTTTTCTCTATTTTTGGATGGGTTATATATTTTTCTTGATGAATTCTATCAGTGCCTTCTATATCTTAGATATTAACCCCTAATCACATGGTTATTGGGTGAATAGATTCTCCCATTTCATAGTTGTCTTCATATCCTAATCACTGGTTTATTTGATATGCAGAAGTTTCTCAGTTTAATGCAGTCTCATTTGTTTAGCTTTGCTTTCACTTTCTTGGTCTAATATTTCTTCATTGAAGAAACTTTTAGCTTTAATGTCATGGAGTGCTATGCTCACATTCTCTTCTATGTTCCATATGATTTTAAATTTGACATCAAGATATTTACTCCATTTTGATTTTACTTTTGTGCACGGCTTTAAATAGAGATTTGCATTTGTTTTTTTCATGTAGTTGACCAGTTTCTCCAAACATCATATGCTGAAGAGGCTTTCCTTCCTTATTCTGTATTTCTTGTCCCTTTATCAAAGATTAATTGAACATATTCTATGGGTTCATCTCAGAATATTCAATTCTATTTAATTGATCTGAATGTCTGTCTTTAGCTCAGTACCATGCTATTTTAATAACTACTTCATTATAGTATAGTTTAAGGTTGAGGAAAGTTATTCCTCCCATCTTCTTTTTTTTCTCAAGGATTGTTTTAGCTATTTGTGGATGTTTATTGTTCCATATAAATTTCAAGAGTGTTTGATCCACATCTTTGAAAAATGTCATGGGTATTCTTATAGGAATTGCATTAAATCTGTAGAATGCTTTGGGAGTATATAAATCCACTTTTGCTGATGTTTTTTCTCTGCAATGTTAGCAAGAAATACAATTAAACCTCTTCAGTCTCCTGAGGCTATTGCATCCTAATACACACTGTTATTTTGCCCCATTTGATCTGCTTCTCCTTGAAATGCCAAACATTCCCTATGCAATCCTATTTTTTTTTTACTTATAACATTGTTTCATGAACTAGAGCCCTGCAAAACTCCCAAGAGTTACATTTCTCCAAATGTTAATGATAAAAATAAATGTTTAAGCTAATTGTTACTGTGATCCTTGTAGCCCCACCCCTCATTATTCCTGTGTAACCTTACCTATAAGCAAGACCTCCCATTTCTGGGAGGGGTCTTTGGTAGGTAACAAAACGGTTACCTCACGGGCAAAAGGGGATTTGCATGGATGGAGTTGGATGAACTGAAGGAGAGATGACTAATAGAAGCTAAGACGCAGGGCAAGCTAAGGATAGCGTCTGTAAATTGTTATGATAGGCCACACATGTTGACCAGGGAAAATAAAGATGTTATTTCCTGAAGAAGCCTATGATGAGTTCTCTACCCATAGCTATCAGAAGTTGGGGACCGCTGGCTGGAGAGGAGTTGGATACACATGGTCCTGGGCTGTACTATATCGTTGATTCCTCTATGATTTTGTGGTATTTTTGTCTTTTTTATTGGTGACTATTGGTGCAAAAATGGGTGTTTTTCTAAATTTATACTAGATAGTGGATTTTAACCATTTCTTTTTTAATTTAAAAAAAGTGTATTTTAATACAATGAATCTGTCTAACTCTATGCTAGAGAATTAAGTCTTTGTCATTTAGTTGCTACTTCACCTAGTAATACTATTGTATTATTAGTAGTCTATTGTGTCTGCTATAAATCTATTGTATAGTCTCTAGTGTCTAAATTAATATAATTCTACTCATTTTCTCTTTAAAAATATTTGTTGATTTTATCTTTTTCTTTTTCTCTCCTTTAACTTTCAACATTTGTGAAATGTCTGTTTTAGGTGTAAATTTGGAAAAGCATCACTGAACTAAATTTTATTTTAAAAAATCAATATAAATCATTATCATTTAGTGGGGTCTCAGTTATTAATAAGTATATATACTTTTACTGTGAATTATACCTAGACCATTTTTTCTTTTTATTATTTTACTGGTCATAAAATTATTTAATTTCATTATTTTATTTTTTCTTATTTTAATTTTTTCTATTTCACTTTTCTATTAGTATAAAATGTTTACTCTACATTCTCATGGGGAAATTATACTATAAATAGTAAGATGAATATCCAACATTAGTCATATTAACTAATATCTTCATATCCTTTTATAATGTAAGAATCTTCTAATGCTTCCTCTCCTTTTTACCACTATCTCTCAAAAAATGCTGTTATTTCCATTTATCACCTTATTTCTTTAGCACTAATACTAATTATTATTGTTTACAGTTAACATCTCTAGATATATTGACATGTTAACATTTTCTTTACTTACGAATTTTATATTTCACACTCTTCTTATGGTATAATTTTCTTTCTTTCTGATGTACTTTTTCTATTACATTTTCAGTAATATATTGGTGGTAGACGTTTTTTAGTCTCAAAATAACTTTAATTCAACCTTGTTCATGAAAGATGATTTACAATTACCTTTTCTTGAAAGATAAGTTTAACATTTTTCTTGAAGGGTTATTTTACTCTCTTTTTGAAAGTCAATTTTCCTGGGTACACAATTCTTTTATTTCAGAAATATGTAAATGATCATCCATTTCCCCTTATAACTTTTTAAGTCTAAGGTTATGGCATAGATATTAATATATTCACTCCAGCTTTTTTAAGGGATTTCTTTGTTTGGATGATTATCCTCCAACTTTTTCTTTAATTCAGTTGGCTTTTTTTCTGATTATACAGATGTGTTTCTTTAGGCAGCATAATGTTGGGTTAAGCTCTTTGATCCATTTTGCCACTTTGTGTATCTTAAATGTTGTACTTAGTCCATTGACATTGAGAGAGACAATTCTCATGTGATTTAGTGCCATCTTTATGTAGGAATTGGGTGTGTCTTTTGGTCTGTCTTGTCTTTTTTTTAATATTTTTTTATTTTGATCATAGTGGCTTACATATCTTTTACATTAGTATTTTAGGTACATATTAACATTAAATCAGGGGAATACCCACCACCAGGTTTGTCCTCCAGCTTTTCCCGTTCCCTTTCTGCATCCCATATCCTCCACCATCACCCCCAGGCTGCTAGAGTAGGTAGTCCCCTCTTTGACTAGCTTAACTGATAGCAGTGATCATACATCTGTTTGGTCCTGGTGCCCTCCCTTGTTTCTCCCTCTATTTGAGAGGCTACGCTAGATAAATCGAGTTATGCGGTTTTGTTTGAGGGAAAGAAAAGCAATAGAGTGGGGTAAGGTTAAGCAAGAAAAAAAAAGAATTTAAAATAAAATAAAATAAAAATATTCTGAAAATGGGTGGAGTCCTTCTAGTGGCTATCAGCCTCCGTTTGAGAGAGGACATGAAGAAAGTAATTTAAACACCATAACAATACAAAAATAAGTGTCAAATTAGATATCCAGTGAGCCCTGCAACAATAAAGAGAAGCACCACGCAATAGTCTTGGTTCTGAATTCAAATCATGCTGGAGTGCAAAAAGGAAGAGAAAGATAAGATAAAATAATATGAAATAAAAAAAGAGACATCAAATTCAATATCTACACCAAAATAAGGACGTCAAAAAAACAATCAATAAATATACATATACATATATATAATTATATACATAATTTTTCTTTTTTCCCCTGCATAGGCACAGTAACTATTGGGGATATTATAGAGGGAATTCCCTTGGCCTGGAGATACAGGGTTTCTCCATCCCTAAAGTATACTGTCATGGGACACCCTGCCTCCATGCTATCCCTCCTGGTCCCACTTTATTCCTTTAATTATGTCTTTTATTCAATCCTTTTTTTTTCTTTTAAGAAATTACTTTTTCTTTAGATACGGCTGAGCATATATATTTTTAGTTTTTGTCATGGGTCTGTTTTCTTCTCTCCACCCTCAAACACACCAGCAATATAATATAGCACCACTTCTTCCTGCAAAGGCACATTAAAAAATAGGGTAAATTTTTACGTGTAAAAACAAGCTCTTATCTACTAGGGATAAGAACTTGGTCTGTCTTGTCTTAAAGTAGATCTTTCAGTTTATCTTTTAAGGCTGGTTTTGAGTGTCTAAAGTTTCTGAGCTTTTGTATAGCCATGAAAATATATATATTTCCTTCAAACCTAAAAGTTAGTCTGGCTGGGTGCAGTATTCTAGATGACGTGTTCATTTTATTGAGTTTTGTTACTATAGCCCACCATTGCCTTCTTGCATTGAGGGTTCCTTGTGACAGGACTTCTGTAAATCTTAAGGATGCTCCTTTGAATGTAATTTACATTTTTTATCTTGCTGCTTTCAGTATTCTAAACCTATCAGTGGGATTCGTCATTGTGTCTTGGGCCCATTTGATTCAGCTATACCACTTCTAGGGATATATCTTAGGAACTCAAAAATGCAATTCAATAAATCCTTCATCAAACCTATTTTTATTGCAGCACTGTTTACAATAGCCAGACCTTGGAAACAACCAAGATGTCCTTCAACACATGAATGGCTAAAGAAACTGTGGTACGTATACACAATGAAATATTATGCAGCCACCAGGAGAAATGAAGTCATAAAATTTTCCTATGCATGAATGTACATGGAATCTATCATCCTGAATGAAATAAGTCAGAGGGAATGAGAGACTCAGAATAGTCTCACTCGTTTATAGTTTTTTAAGAATAATAAAAGATGGGGCCAGTTAGGTGGCGCTAGAGGTAAGGTATCTGCCTTGCAAGAACTAGCCAAGGAAGGACCGCAGTTCGATCCCCAGCGTCCCATATGGTCCCCCCAAGCCAGGGGCAATTTCTGAGCACTTAGCCAGGAGTAACCCCTGAGCATCAAATGGGTGTGGCCCCAAAAACCAAAAAAAATTTTTAAAAAGAAAAAGAAAAGATATTGAAATAATTCCCAGAGATGAAACTCGGAAACCGGCACAAGTTATGAAACTCACCACAAAGAGTGGTGAGTGCAGTTAAAGAAATAACTATGCTGATAACTATAACAACAATGTCAGTGAGTGATGGATATATAAAGCCTGTCTTGTGGAGGGTGGGGGAGGGAGGAGATGGGCATTGGTGATGGAAAGGTTGCACTGGTGAAGGGAAGTGCTCTTTTCTGACTGAAACTCAACTATGATTATATTGATAATCACGGTGTTTAAATAAAGATTTTTTAAAAAAGAATGTGTCTTAGAGTGCTTTTCTTTGGGTCTCTTTAAGCTGATAACCATCAGGCATGCAGGATTTGGTTGCATGCTCTCTTTAGTCATCAGAGTTTCTCTGCAATGATGCCCTTGACTGTTGATTCTTTATGGGAATTTTCTTTATCTATGAAGCTATGTATGCTTCCTTCAAACTAGATTGTAACTCTGGCTGGCTGAATTATTCTAGGTGAAGCATTAATTTTATTGAGTTTTGTCACTATATCCCACCACTGCCTTTGGGTATTGAGGATTTCCATTGAGGGGTCTCTATAAATCTTAAGCATGCTCCTTTGAAAGTAAGACCCCTTTTTGATCTTCCTGCTTTTAGTATTCTATATCTATCTCTGGTATTCATCATTATGATTAGGATGTGTCTTAGGGTGCTTTTCTTCGGATCTCTTTTAGCTGATACTCTTTGGGCATGCAGGATTTGGTATGCCATCTTTAGCTCTGGGAGTTTCTCTGCAATGATGTCCTTGACCGTTGATTCTTCATGGGATTTTTTTCCCCTAGGTCTCTGGGACTCCAATAATTTTTATGTTGTTTCTGTTGAGCTTATCAAAACTTCTATTTTCATTTCACATTCTTTGAGTTTTTTTTTATTGTCTGATCATTTGTTTTAAAGCTCTTTTCCAATCTCTTCATTTGTAGGGAGTTGTTATGCATCTCATCTTTCAGCTCACTAATCCTGTCCTCAGCTGCTCTTACTCTGTCCGAGTTCCTAGTGAGGTTTTATTTTTGCCTTCCAAGGTTTTCAGTTCTGTCATTTCAGTTTGGAGTTTTCTTATTTCTATTTTTATATCCACTTAATTCTTATTTGTGGTTTGTTCAGCTCATTCCATGCTTTCTTTGAGTTTTATGACATTCCTCCATATTTGTTCTCTAAAATCCTTATTTGAGAGACTAAATAGTTGGTTTGCACTTTTTAGGTTATCAGAGCTGCCATCTTCATTCCCTATGCATGGTACAGGCCTACATTGTTTTTCCATTGTCATGTTTGTATTGTGGAGTTTTCTACGTATTATACTGGAGTTTATTGGCTAGGAAATGCGTGTGAGCACAAAGCAGAGCTAGGCCATGCTCCTTTGGCTCAATCCTTTCTGGGCATAGTCAGCTCACCTCTGTTGAGGTGCCATCAGTGAGCTTTTCTGTGCCTGGTGGCTCCTGGAAGCAGCAAAGTCAAGTCAAAATGTCAGCTGCATGAAAATGTGCATGGTGGGGGTTCAGACCCCACTCTTTGTGGGCGGGGTCAGCTTACCTAGATGATATGCTGTCAGCAAGCTCTCTGGGCAAAGTTGCTTCTGGCAAAAGCAGTGGTGGGTCAAGATGGCACTAGCATCCTCTTTTTTTTTTTTTTAAG
>PVKC010031651.1:0-14472 GCA_004027635.1 Crocidura indochinensis | reverse complement strand
CTTTTGTAATTCCAAATAAATTTCATACTCTCTTTTATTTATTTTCTTTTAAGAATGATGTGCTTATTTGCTTAAATTTCATTGTGTTTATATTGCTTTAAGTAGAATAGTCATATTAGTGATATTAATTATTGTAATACAAGAGTAGAGCATACTGTTTCATTGCATTTTATTTTATTTCTTTCAAAAATATCTTCAGGTTTTATTTGTACAGATCTTTAATTTCTAAAGTTACATTTGTTCCCAGATATTTGCATATTTTAGTGTGATTATAAATGAAAATTTTTTCTTACTTTTGATTTTTTTATGCTAGTTCATTATTTTCATGTAGAAATATAATACATGGGCCTAGAGAGATAGCACAGCAGTGTTTGCCTTGCAAGCAGCTGATCCAGGACCAAAGGTGATTAGTTCGAATCCCAGTGTCCCATGTGGTCCCCTGTGCCTGTCAGGAGCTATTTCTGAGCAGACAGTCAGGAGTAACCACTTAGCACCACCGGGTGTGACCCAGAAACCAAAAAAAGAAAGAAAAGAAGAAATATAATACATTTATTGTACCGGGAGAGATAGCACAGTGGTCTGAGTGTCACTGGATGTGGCCCAAAAACAAACAAAAAAAAACAAGAAAAATAATACATTTATATATATTGAATTTCTACTCTGTCACTTCACTGTTCTTTGAGATTTTCTTGGTATATTTCCAGGCCTTTTTCAGATAGAAATGGCTTTACATTTTTTTCCCAACTTGAATATTTTATATAATTGTTCTTGTTTGAAATTTCAATATTATGTTTAATAATTTGTGGTGACAGTAGAAATATTTTATTTTTTTCAAGAAATATTCAAGAGCTAGAAACAATATAAATAACCATCAATAAATGAATGGTGAAAATATGGCAGGAGAGGGACCGGAGAGATAGAATGGAGTAAGGCGTTTGGCCTTGCATGCAGAAAGACGGTGGTTCGAATCCCGGGCATCCCATATGGTCCCCCAAGCCTGCCAGGAGTAACCACTGAGGGCTATCGGTGTGACCCAAAAACCAAAAACCAAAACAAAACAAAACAAAACAAAACTGAAAATGTGTCAGAAGAGCTTGATGGAATACTACTTAGATATTTAGAAGATGAAATACAGAAATATTTCCATTTGTAATGAAGTGGATGGAATTAGATATTATTATACTCAGTAAAATAAGTCATTACTTATGGTTTCACTGGTACTCTAAACAAAGGTTAAATTAAATTTTGAAATGAAAAGGTGATAAGAAAATCAGGTATGATGGACAAAATGAAATTATATAACTGAAATAGAGGTGCTTAATTTTATATAGTATATGCCCATGATTACATTTAATGATAATCAACCAGGACTTGTATAATGTTATAATTCAACATCATATCTAAAAATAGAATAAAAAGTGTGATTATAAATATGTATGCATGTAAAGCAATTATTTTCAAAACAGGAGATCCTTTCATATTCAACAGTCTGAACAACTTGGAAGATATTATGGAACTGAAATATCAGTCAGATCTTGAAAACAAATGCAAAACGTTACATCTTTAAAAACTAGAATATATCAGTAAAGGTTTGAATGTTTTCCATATAGGACACTAGGGAAAAATAAAGAGACCAGATCAAAGGTAAAAGTTAATAATTGCATGGAATAAATAGATCTTGACGATGTATAACATGGTAGCTACAGTTATCATTGCCTATTAAATACTGACAACTTTCTAGGAAACTAGCTATTAGGTATTTTTATTACTAAGGGCAGTTTATCTTTAGTCATCAAATATTGGAAATGAGACAGAAAATAAATTGTAAAGCCCTTGCAGATTGTAAAAATGATAGAAAAATTATCAAGCAAAGTTCAGGATATCTCAGAAATTCTAACATAACTTTATAATTAGGGAGGAAAAAAGCACTTTTGAAATATTTCATTAAGTCAAGATTCAAGCTGTTTCCTATCCTCATGTTCCCTCTAACCTTGATGTCATGACAGAGGCTGGCAGAATGTTTAGATTACTATTTCTTGGTTGTATTATCAAGCATGCTCCTTATAAAATTCTATATTCATATTGCTTTCCTAAGACAATTTGTGCTTTTCGCATCATGTCTATTTCCCTCGATACATATCATTTTCACTGTAAACACACACACATGAATATACACACATGCCAATGTAATTCTCTTCATTGTTATAAACCTTTTATTACATAATGCATATATCATGTATATTATACCTACATATAATACTTACCCAAAATAAAGAAGACATAATATCACTGAAAGCAAAAGAATAAGAAAATATCAAGCAAGTCAGCTATAGGAATAATTTGGAAAGGTTATTGATAATTGAAGTTCAACAAACATGTATCAATATGTTTGAACATATAAATCTAGAATATATATATTTCTGTTCTCTTAAATGTAAAATGGGGCAAAAAACCCCACTATGTCTGCATTCAACCATCTCCACTGATTCACTCTATTTTCAAAAGTGATTTGTACCAAGTTATGAAAAATTATGGATGCACCAGTAACACAACTGGGCAAAATCTTCACACTGCCAAAGCTATATCACCCTCAGCCACCACTCACAAATGTGCTTCAACAATGGCCCCACTTCACCACAAAATCATGAATCTCTGAAGTGATGCCAAACAAACCAAAACATCAAGTATGACACTATTTGGGCTGACATCACTGGGACCATTTTTTGAAACGATGTGGGCGTCCTCCTCCTCATACGCTGGCAAACCAGAATCATACCTGCAGTATCAGCCACACAGGTTGGAATCCCTGAACTGAGTGGTCGCATATATTTCAATAATGTTATTCCATTAGGAATACACCTATAAAGACATAAAAGTGGATTCTAAGCCACCTAATATTCAGAAACAAATGACTAATAGATCAACCAGCAACAAGAGCATAGTAAACCTTCTGTCAGTGACTTAATGATCTCTTTGCAAGATATAATGCATTTCACAAATTTTCTTATTGCTGTACTCTTTTAAATTATTTTCTATTTGTTTTCTTTTCAAAGGATATTTGACTCATATGTATAAACATATAGTATGATCAACTATCTAATACATGCTCTTTAAATAAGATGATTTATAAAAATATGTAGTCTAAATTATGTCATTTTTCACATCTATAGATTATCTGATAACATACACTATGTTCCTCTATTTCATATAGTTTATATGGCTGGACTTTATATTAAGTAATAGTCAATAATCACAAGTTACTCATTTATTACCTTAGTCTCACTTCATTGTGTCTATACTTCACTTCAGAGCTCCAATTATTACACAATGTTTAATAACGCATAAAATGAAATAGTTGTTCTTCTTTAACTGATTTATAACCATTATCAAATTGTTCAAAATATTCTCATTTTTACTTATAACATGGTAACATTAATAGCACAGATCCAAGACTTATCATGAAAAAGAAATGAGCTAATATAAAAACATGTACAAAACACTGCTGTATTTTAATAAAAATAAGTGTTATCTATCATATGATAACTCTATCTACAGCACAATTTGTCATCTTACTTTATTCACAAGTCATCTATCTCTGCCTTTTCTTTGAAAGGCTCATATCTATCACTCCTCCAAATATTACTTCATTTCTTTTATTTAAATGAATACATGCTTTATTTAATCACTGCAAGATACACAGTTATAAAACTGTTAATAGTAGAGTTTCAATTATGCAATGTGCAACACTCTTCACCAGTGCAAATTTTCCACCACTAATATCCCTAATTTCCCTTTTACATTCCCCCTAACTTACAGCCTACTCACCTATTTGCTGATTTTCTCTCAATCTCTGTCTCTTCCTTTTTATTTCTTTTTGACACTGCAGTTTGCAATATTGTTACTGAGTGTATGTCATGCATATCACTTTATGTCCTTTCAGCAATCAGTTCTTGTCCAGAATAATCATTTCCAATTGCCATTGCCATAGTTGTTATTCCTTGTCTCTCTAACTGCAATCCCTTGTTGTTTTCGGCAAACTTCCTTCCATGGAATGGTTCTCCTGGTCCTTGGTCTCTATTGTCTTCATATATTATTTCTATCCTATCTTTCTTATATGCTACAAATTAGAGTGATCATGTCGATCTCTCTGATTCATTTTAATCAGCAAAATATTCTACATATTCATGCATGCTTAAGAAAATTTTATGACTTCATTTTTTTCTAACAGCTCTATAGTTATTTATTGTCTACATTTACTACAGTTTCTTTACCCACTCATCTGTTTTCAGGCACTTGTGTTGTTTCCAGATTCTAGCTATTGTGAAGAGAGCCTAAAGAGGCATATTAGTGAATAGTGCTTTTCTGCATTATGTTTTTGCACTCTTATAGTCTAAAAGAAAGTTGTATCTAGCATACAAATACTGTAAATAGAATTCAAGAACCTATCAATTCCATCTGAGAAAGGATCTAAGAGATATATAAAAGATTCAAGGGACACATATGTATCAAAGATACATTAGTTACTGGTAGGACTTAAAAGAAAAAAATATACACTCATCAATAAATTAGAAGAGGAGATTAAAAGAACTTTACTTGAAGAAGAAATACAGATAGCTATAACAAAATACAAAAACTGAATGATAACATGTCCCACATCAGAAATCATCAGGAAAATGCAAATCAAAATGACAAAAAAAATGTCATCTCACACCAGAGACTGGTACACATCAAAAATAACAAAACAACCAATGTTGATACAGATGATGAGTGAAAGGAACCCTATTTCACTATTGATTGCAAGGTCAATTGAACCAATCTTTTTGGAAAACAATATAATATTCTTCGAAAAACTAGAATATGTGCTTCCACGTAACCCAGCCCAAACCACTTTGTAGAACATTGAACCACCAACACCGAGGCTGGCAGGGCTGCTGGGAACTGAGCTGAAGCAGTATGAAGCTCTGGGCAGACTCAAGATTCTATCTTTCTAGGATGTGACACTAATGGGAAGAGGACTGATCGACAGGTTTCCCTCCCATCTCCCATGATGCTCATAGCTGGGGAGGTTTTCCGGGAAAAGGATGAGAAGGTGTCATGATTGTCTTTACCTTATCGTCTATGTGACCTTGGGTGATCAAGACTTCAGTTTACTTCTCAGGAGGGCTCAAATAAAAATATATTGCTCCTTGGTTTATAACCTAGGAACCCCAAAACACAATTTATTTCCATTCATTTCCCTTTTTTTCCATCTTCTCTGTGGGAAACAAATGTTGCCTCTTACTATTAGGCTTTTGTGCATTTATTGTTCATGCTAATTCCTTCTACAAAACATAAATATAACCTGTATTTCCATCATTTTGGTATATTTTCTTATTTTTCATAAGACAAATAGGTCCCTTTTATAACTTAAAGTTCTATACTTAAATAATTGAATAATGCTTTGGGTTTTGTTCTTATATGTGTTCTTATATGCTTCATTATATAAGTCAATTTCTGTATCTTTCTTTGTGTTTAACTTTCTTTTCTGTGTCTTCAGTGTGTCCTTCACGAGAAGATTTTACAGATGATTATTTGAGCGTTAAAAGACTTCCGGTTTTAAAGCAAAGCATGACTTTACTAATATCAACATTTATCAACCTATTTCTTATATTTCCTTTGAGGTATATTTATTTAATAAAATATCTAATTACTTCTCTTGTTTTCTGACTTCCACTAGTACAAAATTCTTAAAACTAACTTCTGAAAGTCAGTTTGTTTTGGATAGATAATATGGTGATTAGGCATTTGCCTTGAATGAGGACTGACCCAGTTTAATTGCAGGCACAACATATGGTTCCCTGAACACTGCCAGGAGAGATCCCTGAAAACAGAGCTGAAGTCCTAAAAACCTTCATGTGTTTCCCTAAAATTGAAACCAAAAATCAGGAGGAAAACCAAAGAAAAGACAATCAATGTCATGTTAAAGTATAATAATCCGTAGCAAGAATTCAATTTCAAAATATTTATTCTTCAGAACTATAACACATTTATTTTATTATGTACTAAATATACATTTATGAAAAATATCAAATAATATATTATAACCCACCTAAAGGAAAAAAGCATTTCCAAAGTAACTAAGTCACTTTTAAATACAAATGTAATAGAAATGATCTCATCCTTACTATGATAACATGTTTATGTTGTATTCATTTTTACTTCACTTTGGTAACAACACAGCTTCATGGCTAATTTTCTTATACTGTTTACTGTTTTACACTGTTACTCAGTACTCCTTTTCTCTGCCTAAAATTTAACTTTTGGTATTGTTTAGATTTTTTTCATACACTGATTTCTCTTCTGTAAGTATACGATATGCACATAATTTTTGTTTTATTATCTAAATACTTCAGTTTAGCTAACTCATATCTTTTTCCTTCTACTCTTACATGTCTGGAATATTTCACATTCTCAGGCATAGGTAATATTATGATTTTTACTTCATTAAAAGACAAGCCTGAAAATAAATTTCCCAGACTCCTATAATCACATCAACCTTTATCAAAGTACATATTGCTTCTATTATTACACCTAGTTTACCTTAGCTGAGTAAAATATTGTTGACTATGCTTTAATTTAATTTCCTATAACTTATTTCAAGAAACTTTCTCACTATATTCTTTCTTTATTGCATTTCTATATTATTTCCTTTGATTTCTTATAAATGTACATTTTTAGAAAAGCAAGTACATTTTTATCTTAAATCAAAAAGACTACATGTATTTAACTGATTTCTTTTTCTCTCATATCTAGAGCCTTCTATCTATAGATAGATGAGAATTCCTCTACATATTTATTCCCAGTTTGCTTTGAAGTCAGTATCACATCTAAATTTACCACTTTCAAATTGTAAAACTTAAGGTCACCTTTATTAATTGATTAATTAATTATTTTTCTCTATGTTTTCAGGGAGCCAGCCAGTGGTGCTCAGAGCTTACTACTGCTAGCTTAGTGTTTAGAGAACATTCTAGGGGAGTATTGGAGTACTAAGATTGCTGGAGGACAAACACATGTGGTGCTGGGATTAGAATCTGAGTCAGTCTTTTTCAAGGCCAGCTGTATTAACACCGTGGTTCCCTATAAGTGGTTAATTTGTTTTGGGGTTACTGTTCTTATTCCTCAACCCTCTACTTTACACTTGTCAGGGTTCTGCATGAACACAAATTTCTTAGGAATAAATCCATAATTTTCATATTATATTGATTTATCAATAATGATTATCTACTAAGTGTAATATTGTTCTTTCTAAGAATCCATAACAAAGGGAAAAATAGAAATCAGAGAATGAAGACCATGAGTAGTCATAATAAGACAATGAAGTGCAAATAAAGGTCTAGATTTAAAAAATCTGATTGGGGAGATATTTGAGAAGATGAGGAATTTAAACTTACTGTACCTTAAGTTGACTGATTCACATACTGACTCCTTGTCTTTATTTATAGTAGTCAAGTGTCTTTGTCCTCAAACATTTTTCTACTTGCCTCATTAGTCTATATTATTGCAGTGGCCTCATAACTCTCCTTGTTCCAATCTTCTCTGAACCCCAGTTTCAACCTATTGCAGTTGAATGAAATTAAAGCCCAAATTTATTAAAAATTAACTATAAAAACAAAATCTCTATAAATCTTTCTCTTTCACACCTCATCTCCTAATGTTTTATTGCCTGGTTTACCATAATACAACTTCTCTGGTTTTCTCATTATTCATTTACTAAATTATTCAAGTAACTTCTGCTGAAAGCTCTTGTCCTTGAGACTTTGACCTCCTGGATTGCTCCTCACCCTGAAATTCAAATGTACAGCCCTTTTTAACATTTGGATTTTAAATTTCATACCATATTTTCTTACAAAACTGCCACATTTGGACTGTTTTCCTCTTAGAACTCCTTTGAACAGACTTAACTATAGATATTTTTATGTGCTTTTCCTTCTGTAATGTAAATGTGAAAGAGTTCTTTGTTTTATTCACTGATGAGCTTATATAGATATAAGGTGTTAGTAAATATTGAGTAATGTTAGCTCAATATTTCAACAGAGGTGAGAAATGTGAATATGAACCTTCATAGCAGTAAATTCAGATGCAGTTTCCTCAAGCTGAAGAAGACAATCTTTAATGAACACATATTGTAATTATTTAACTTTGTTGGTATCTCCATCTATCTGTGATGGAGAAGTATCTTCATTGTATTAGTAAAAGGCATATTATATACATATATACCAACATATTAATTCTAAACTCAAATAATATTAAATAAAACGTATGGGTTAGGCACAATTTATCAATATGCATATGATTATTTTGAATTCAAAATTTAAAGTATTAACTCCAACACTGTGAGTCCTAAGTTACTTCACAATAGTTTGTTGTTTAAAACACTGTGGAACTTTCTGTTCATGTGAGCAGTGTAATTTCTCATCTGCTATACAGTAGTTGAAGGCTAATAAAACTATGACAACATAGTGATATGCCGGTCTCCTTTAAACAGTTCTGTAAGATTGCTTGACTGAGTTACAAATCTGAACTTTACCAGCAACTGGTCTGCCATTCAGTATTAGTATTTCTTGTTTATGAGTCTAGGGTTTGAAAGATGGTGTGTTTGAGGAACACAGGTAATGCTCGGTCACTTGCTGAAAGCATAGGTTGTGGGGGTTAATAGTTTCTGGGGTTTTTTTGAGGGAGCACACCCAGTGATGCTCAGGGGTTACTCTTGGCTCTGCTCTCAGAAATCGTTTCTGGCACAGTGAACCATACGGGCTCGAACTGCAGTTCTAGGAATCAGCTGCTTGCAAAGCAAATGCCCTACTTCTGTGCCACCTCTCTAGCCCTGGAGATCAATAGCTTTCTATGAAACTTCCAGTTCCATATTGGACATTTTCTGAGTAATTTCCAACCTCCGTGAAAAAATGTGTATGCGTGTGTGTGTGTGTGTGTGTGTGTGTGTGTGTGTGTGTGTGAGAGAGAGAGAGAGAGAGAGAGAGAGAGAGAGAGAGAGAGATCCTCTATCCCAAATGGGTCTATTTTATTTTTCATGGTTGACATTATACTATTATCATATCAGAAAACAGAATCTTTTATTCCTAATTTTCCTTTTTAAAATTAATAACAACTGTGGACTTAGTTGAAAAGATACTTCAGGAGATAAGGCACAAAGCTTGTATATAGGCAAACTAATTTGATATCGACACAGTTCCCTAAATACTGTCAGGTTGTGTTTATAGAACACCACAGGAACCTCCTATTATATAGATTAGAACCTCCTGTGTTGGTGATGCCATTTAGGGACCCCAGCAGTATATTTTTTACTTGTTAGCAGAGAATTAATGTGAGTAACCTTCAGACCTCCTCAGTTACTCTTAGGAGTCACAAAGCAAACAATTAGAAAATAATAATCAACTCTTGATCTATATGATGGCATTGAGCTAAGACTTAGAACTTTTCTGGAACCTATAGACAGGAATAAGGTCCAAATTTTAGATTAGGATAATGTTGAGGTAAATGTTTATCATTTATAGATCAATTATTCCTCAAAATCTAAACATTTTTACTCATTTGAATGGTTATCGGGAGTTTGTCAACTCCTAACATGCTTCAAGTTATTAACCCTGAGATATGGTTCAAACCTGCCATATTACTGTTATTCTCTAATATTTAAACCATATTAGAGATATTTGTTTTCAAGTGAAAGAACCCACAGTTTTATGTTAGAAATATATTTGAGCCCGGCTAGCTCAGTCGGTAGAGCATGAGAAATATATTTGAAATTTAGATTTGTTCTACCCTATCACATTCACAAGGAAATCTGAATGTAACAATTTTAAATGGAAGCTGTTACAAATTAGATTTCATTTAGCTTATTCAGCTATTTATGACCTTTAATCACTTGAGTTTATTTTTTTGTTTTGTTTTGTTTTGTTTTGGTTATGTTTTTGGGCCACTAATGGTGACAATCAGGGGCTACTCCTGGTTATGCACTCAGAAATCGCTCCTGGCTTGGATTAACCATATGGGACTCCAGTGATCTAATTGCGTTGCGTCCTAGGATAGCACGGGCAAGGCAGACACCTTACTCCTTGCACCAACACTTGAGTTTAATGTCAGAGAAAATTTTTGGCAGAAAAGGATGCCATATATGGTCTATGACATTTAATATTGAATAAATAAATTCAAAACACAACATTTTCCTAGCACATTTTCACCTTTTCATACTCATGATGTTGCACATTAACAAATTATAATGTTAATTTGTTATATAAATTATAACAAATTGCAAACTCATGATGTTGGACATTGACAAATTATTTCACAGTGTTATAAAAATACTAATTTATAATATTTGCATATATAGGGATCAGAGAGATAGCACAGACATGTGGTGTTTGCCTTGCATGTGGCTGATCCAGGAACGACCTAGGTTCTTTTCTTAGTGTCCCATATGGTCCCCCAAGCAATAAGTGATTTCTGAGTGCATAGCCAGAGTAACCTCTGAATGTCATCTGGTGTGGCCCCAAAACAAAAAAAAAGATAAACAAACCAAAAAAATTGCATATATATGTCAGATCAAGTTTTAAGACCAAAAAGGCTCAATTCACATAAGTGTTTGGATAAAACTCACAATATCTATTCGGAGAGAAATACCATTGTAAATTAAGTAAATATAAGACGTACATTACTCATTAAGACCATTTAAAGTAAAAAAGAATTTATATAGATAGGTATTAAATAGATAATTTAATTAAATAGTTCCAGTGGAAGGATCAAAGTTGCAACATTATAGCTTGACTTGGGACTTCCTTAGAATACAAACATAAACATATTTTCTTTACCAAATATCAAATACTTATAGTGTATATAGCAACATGTTATGTTATATAATATAGCATACAAACATATGCATATATATTTCAATTCTGGAAGTAAAATGAATCAAATCCAGAGGAAATATATGTTCTCTATTCAAATGATATATAATTGCAAATACATGCATAATTAAAATTTTCTATTATATATAGGTATAAAAAGTTTGAGTATAACTGACTATCTGATTTTGTTACAAGCAAATTATCAATTGCAATATTTATGAAATCTTAATAAAGTATGAATAAATATCATAAAATGAGCAAAACAACAAGCAACATCAACTTGAGGAGATTTCTATATTCACATATACAAAAGAAAACCACAATGCTGCAGTTGGTTAATATGATTCTCTTAATACCATCTTTCTTTCTTGATTAGTTATGAATAAATTGTATAGGTTGGGAACTAAATTAAGCATATGCTCAAAAATATCTACATTTTCTTATAAAAGTTGACTTGGCTCTCACTCTCCCTACTTCCATCAGGTGTGGAATATTTTTCATGGAAATAAACACATTTTCTAAATATAAACTTGCCTTTCTAGTCTGAAATACTTCTGCCAGAATATCCATTAGCGGGTTTATAGAATACTTCCTTCACAGCCTTGCTATCTAACCATCATATTATACAAACAGTGAACACATTTTAAACTGAAAAAGGTTTGAATGAGCTCATGTACCAGGGATTATTGGTCTTATCATGAACTTCTCACTCAGACAGAAAAAAGTTAAAATGTATAGACTAGTATTACAATCAATTAGTAGATCATATCTACTTGCATCATTTAGCTTCATATAATGTCCAATGTCTAATTGCAAGTTTCTTGTATTTTCACCAAAATACTTTTTCTAATTGTTGATTTTTTCTTTCTTTGCAACCTTACTCTTAGAGAGATCCTTTCTTCTTAAAGGAATTAGCTGCAAAAGAATGTGTTTATACATTAGGAATTAAAGTTATGCTTATATTTATTAGACAATGGTACAATTTATTGGGCATTATGGTACATTCTTGAACAAGGATAGACAATATAATCAATCTAATGCTCACAGTGTTTATTGTTAATGAAGAAAAATTTACTACTACAGCACAATCACAGAGAATTAGTTCTTAGTATTTATTTTTCGTGTTATTCTTATTCCTAGTCATTATAATCAGAAAAATTACATGAATACAATAAACTTAAATCAGTGATGACTTGGAACTCATAATAATAATAATATATATGGACCACTCAACCAGGCAAAGATATCTCAGTGGTAAAGAAATGCTGTCAATAAATTATAAAACTATGAAATGGTAAAGATAAGAAAGTTAAAAAAAATTAAAGAAAAGAAAAATTACATAAAAAGAAGAAAAAATAAAATTAAAATTACTGGAATTAAATTTCTATCTATTTAGGATGCTCTATAATAGTTTTCATATGAATATTTAAGAAATAAAATTTCACTTACAGTCCATTGCAAAAATCACTCACTACACACTGTCTCTACATCTTTTTTTAAACCACCCTATCCAGAGAAGGCTCAGACTTACAGAGAGACACTCAGAATTTGTTATACTTAGCTGTATTTTATCCCCTTATTATGTGCCTTTCTATTTCAAAAGAGTGAAATGATTCAGTGGTTTACCTTCTTCCTCTGATATTATTATTATTATTATTTTTTTTTTTTTGGTTTTTTGGGCCACACCCAGTGACGCTCAGGGGTTACTCCTGGCTATGCGCTCATAAGTCACCCCTGGCCTGGGGAACCATATGGGGTACGGGGGATCGAACCGTGGCCCGTCCAAGGCTAGCGCGGTAAGGCAGGCACCTTACCTCCAGCGCCACCGCCTGGCCCATTCCTCTGACATTATTGCATTTTATGTCTAATGATATGGCATGCTTTTGGAAATTCCAAAATATAAAACTTCAATTGAATATGCTCTGCTGCATTTATCTGAAAGGCAAAGATGATGGATATTGTAATTGTGGTACTGCCAATTAAAAACTGAAATTAGCATATTACCACAATAATAGGGTATCCCCTCTGGAGTAAAAATTTTTCTCTAACATAATATCTAAAATGTAAAACTTGGCAGAAGAAGTGGATTATCATTTTTAATCTTTATTTTATCTATCAAGGTCCCATATTCATATTATATATATTTATTAATCATTATTGACTGGTCCTTTAGATCATGCATGTGCCACCATAACTCCTGACATAATTAGTTTGATTAACAAAGATATTCATCAGTGATACTACATGGTCAATGGGAAGAAAATTTGCATCTCTGGTCATAGTTGTAGCTTTACAACAGTAGATCATATTAAGTGACTGCAAGTGTCTGCAGCCTTATTTTTCTCTCTTTTTTAGGAATCAAATTTTTCACAGTGCAAGTACCTTAATGCTTTTCAAATAAAGCATGTTTACAAATACTACAAACATATGTATTGACATGGGCACACACTTTAGAAATGTATTCATTAGCTTGACTTCAAAATTCTAAAGAATTGTTCAAATACTATTCAAATTACTGTTAAAATAATAAAATAATAATATAGTTTGATGAGTTCAAAGTTTTAAATATCTTAGAGATTCTAAATGTTTTTGCAGTCTGCATAAGTATCATTAATATTCTGGTCAGGTAAAATAGCGGCTTGGTTTTCTAAAGTCTTGCTTTTGACTTCACTTTATTCTGAACAACATGCACAATTTACATAAAATAATAATAATGTTACAGATGGTTAATTAGAAATGTGTACCTTAAATTTATGAATGATGAATCTCAGAAGAAAATTGATTATTTATATTTGAGAAAAATATCTGGTCCCGGTGACTATATTGATTATTCACACTAATAATATTATTACAAATGAGTAAGAAAATATAATTATTTAATAAAATGGGTTATAATTCATTCCATTGTTAATAGAAGAACCAAGAAACCAAGCAAGTAGATATGGCAAAGGAGAGGCGATGGTGATAAAAAGTAAGAAATGACTATTTTTATTAAGATACTCAGAGAGAGGCACACACACAAAATACAGAAGACTGGTTTTGCAAAAATAATTATTGGAGATATTCCTTGATTTTCTTTAAAAAAATAAATTCAATATTGTATCACCTTGTGTTGGTTCACAATCTACAACTTTGTTTCATTCCAAACAAAGATAATTCCAGGTTTATTTGTATCTGTTTGTATAAAACTTATTTCACCCAAAATAAAGATTTTCCTATTTACAATCTTGTTTTATATGTCTCAAGCATACCTAGCTGGGACTGGCTAAGGATAGGCACTCTATGCACTCCCCTACTTAGGGGTAATCTCTGTACTCAGCCATAACTGCAGTTCTGGCAAGCAGCTCTTTCTCTTGCTTAGTGAGGCAGAAAGCTACCGACCATGTGTGATTCACCCTCTTAGCCTAGTTTGGATTACTTACAGGTAAATTATATATATTTGGATAATATAACCCTACTCCAGATCTGTTTCCAGTGCGGGATACATTATGTGGAACCTTAACAGTCATCGTTTACAAAATTGCTCATAATACAGTTCGTTCTTGTTTTCTTTTTTTGTTTTTGTTTTGTTTCG
>PVKC010031650.1:0-14453 GCA_004027635.1 Crocidura indochinensis | reverse complement strand
TCCCAGTAATGCAAGGATGGTTTAACATCCATAAATATATCAACATCATGAATTACATCAATAACAAGAAAAATAAAAATCACATGATCATATCAATAGACGCAGAGAAAGCATTTGATAAGGTCCAACACCCATTCTTGATCAAAACTCTCAGCAAGATAGGAATGGAAGGAACCTTTCTCAATCTAGTTGAAGCCATCTACCACAAGCCAATGGCAAATATTATCCTCAATGGAGAAAAACTAAAAGCCTTTCCTCTAAATTTTGATACAAGATAAGGCTGTCATGGCACTCAACACTCCTCTACATCATAGTACCTGAAGTACCTGCTGTAACAATCAGGCAAGAAAAAGATATCAAGGGAATCCAGATAAGAAAGGAAGAAGTCAAGCTCTCAAGTTTGCAGATGACATGATACTCTACTTAGAAAACCCTAAATACTCTACCAAAAATATTCTAGAAACAATAGACTCATGACAGGCTACAAAATTAGCAAACATAAATCTATAGCCTTTTTATACACCAATAATGATTGGGAAGAGACAGACATTAAGAAGGCAATCCCATTCACATTAGTGCACACAAACTCAAATACCTTGGAGTCAACTTGACCAAGACGTGAAGGATCTATACAAAGAAAACTATAAAGTCTTGCTCTGAGAAATAAGAGAGGACACACGGAAATGGAAACACATACACAGCACACGGATTTGGCAGGATTAACATCATTAAAATGGCAATTCTCCCTAAAGCATTACACAGATTTAATGCAATCCCTCTAAAAATACCCATGGCATTCTTCAAAGAATTGGATCAAACACAATGAAGTTCATGTGGAGCAATAAACACCTTCGAATAGCTAAAGCACTCCTAGGGAAAAGGAAAATTGGAGGCATTACTTTCCCCAACTTTAAGCTGTACTACAAAGCAATAGTTATCAAAACAGCATGATATTGGAATAGAGACAGACCCTCAGATCAGTGAAATAGGCTTGAGTTCTCAAATCATGCTGTACTACAAAGCAATAGTTATCAAAACAGCATGATATTGGAATAGAGACAGACCCTCAGATCAGTGAAATAGGCTTGAGTTCTCAAATCATGTTTCCCAGACATACAATCACCTAATTTTTTTTTGGGTCACACCCGGCAGTGCTCAGGGGTTACTCCTGGCTCATGCTCAGAAATTGCTCCTGGCAGGCACAGGGGACCATATGTGGCACCGGGATTCGAACCGATGACCTTTTGCATGAAAGGCAAACGCCTTACCTCCATGCTATCTCCCGGGCCAACAATCACTTAATTTTTGACAAAGGAGCAAAAAATCCTAAGTGGAGCATGAAAAACCTTTTCAACAAATGGTGCTGGCAGAACTGGTTAGCCACTTGCAAAAAAGTGAACATAAACCCCTAGTTAACATCATGCACGAAGGTAAAATCTAAATGGATTAAAGACCTAGATATCAGGCCCGATACCATAATGTATATAGAACAACATGCAGGTAAATCACTCCATGACATTGAAACTAAAGACATCTTCAAGGAGGAAACTTGCACTTTCCAAATAAGTGGAAGCAGAGATCAACAGATGGGAATACATTAAGCTTCTGCAACTTAAACAAAATAATGTCCAGGATACAAGAGCCACCCACCGTGTGGGAGAAACTATTCACCTAAAACCCATCAGATAAGGGGCTAATATCCAAAATATACAGGGCACTGACAGAATTTTACAAGAAAAAAAAATCTAGTCCCATCAAAAATGGGGAGAAGAAATTAATAGACACTTTGATAAAAAAAGAAATACAAATGGTCAAAAGGCACATGAAAACAATGCTCCTCATCACTAATCATCAGCGAGATGCAAATCAAAACAACGATGAGATACCATCTCACACCACAGAGATTGGCATACATCACAAAGAATGAGAACAATCAGTGCTGGTGGGGATGTAGGAACTCTTATCCACTGCTGGTGGGAATGCCATCTAGTCCAACATCTATGGAAAGCGATATGGAGATTCCTCCAAAATCTGGAAATTGAGCTCCCATTCGACCCAGCTATTCCACTCCTAGGGATATACCCTAAGAACACAAAAATACAACACAAAAACCCCTTCCTCATACCTATATTTATTGCAGTACTATTCACAATAGCCGGACTCTGGAAACAACCAAGATGCCCTTCAACACACGAATGGCTAAAGAAACAGTGGTACATATACACAATGGAATATTATGCAGCCATCAGGAGAGATGAAGTCATGAATTTTTTCTATACATGGATGTATATGGTATCTATCATGCTGAGTGAAATAAGTCAAAGGGAGAGAGAGAGATGCAGAATAGTCTCACTCATCTATGGGTTTTAAGAAAAATAAAAGTCATTTTTGAAACAATCCTCAGAGACAATGAGAGGAGGGCTGGAACTTCCAGCTACTTCATGAAGCTCACCACAAAGAATGGTGAGTGCAGTTATAGAAATAAATACACTGAGAACTACCATAATCATGTGAATGACTGAGGGAACTGGAAAGCCTGTCTGGAGTACAGGTGGGGGTGGGGTGGGATGGAGGGAGATTTGGGACACTGGTGGTGGGAATGCTGCACTGGTGAAGGGCGGTGTTTTTTACATGACTGAAACCTAATCACAATCATATTTGTAATCAAGATGTTTAAATAAAGAAAAAATAATTTAAAAGTCTCAGCTTTCATGTCAGTAGAATAAAAATAACTAATTACAATGTGTAGCATTTATTAAATAAAATGTAGATGCTATAGTACTCAATGATGCTTTACTAAATATTATTGTACATTTTTGTACCTGTGGTTCCAAGAAATTATGAATCCTAAAGGTCAAGAATTTCAGAATTTTTCTTATGTCTAGTATTGTCAAGTAAATAGAAATTCACTTATTACCATTTGACTCCAAAAATAGTAAGACCTAAGCAACACCAGGTGTGCCTCAATATTTTTAAATAAAATAGTAATAATATACCTTTCTTAGAATTGTTGTGACAATTAAAATAAACGTGCATAAAATATTGAGTCCAGCTAGGTATATTTCTGAATAACATTACGAAGGTAATTATTGTTGCAGGGCAATAAAAGTAGTAACTGGGGATATAGTGCCCTGTTTTGAAATATGAATATTTAACACATCTTGCATTTCCACTGCTAATATGAAATTTGATATGCCATCTAGAGTTTAAAGCCCAGAAAATGAAAAGGTATTGGCATCATCAAAATATAGATGGTATTATAAATCTGGAGACTAAATGAGATAATCAGGAAAGATTGCTTAAAGAAGACAAACAAGATCAGAATAGATGATTGGTATTTCATAGTTTTAGCTTGTATTAAGGTTGAATAGAGCAAAGTCAACTTCTGACAATAAAAAGGCTTTAAATATGTTGCTCCACAAAAATTACTTATAAAAATATCTGAAGTTTCATATGAAGGGAAGAGTTTCTTATGTCATAAATAAAGACCTGATCACACATTTAGTTTTCTCCACTTCTGATTTTGGAACCATACACTAGTCATCCTCTAGACATAACCACCACCAAATTAATTGACTATACATGCAAATTGCATCAGCAAAGGAAAATTTTATGTACTCTGCTCTTTCTCTACATCAATTTCACAAACTAGACTCATGCATTTCACAGACATAACAAACTAATGTGTATGGATGTCTGAGAAATATTATTTGTAGCTTTAGGTAATATATTACAGGAGGTAAAGCATGCTTGAACAAATAATAAATGAGTCTATGTACTATAAATTAAAATATACATAAGAATAGAAAATATTTCAAGAAGACACGTAAGTAGCTGGATATGGTCAGTGTTACTAATAAGTCAGGTGAAAGTAGACATGGTAACTAAATTGATGTGGAATTTTCTTGCTGATCTCAACAATAGTTGAGAAAGATGCATGTTCTAGGAAAACGAAGTATGTTGAAGTGAGTAAATGCTTTTATTTCTAAGAGTGAACATTACAACAATGTATTTTGTGAAAAGGAAGTGGATACATTTGTCAATAGTGGAAGTTCTGTGGAGTAGTAAATGAAAAGATATATTGCTGGGTTTTAAATAGTGTATGTTGACAAACTGTACAGAACAATTCAATTAGATGAAGAAGTTATATTACCAAAATATGAACTAACTATAAGATAAATATTGTAAGAAGATAAATAAAACAAAATAGGACTTCTTAGACAGTAAAAATGAAGGGAGAATGAAAAAAATGAGATATATAAAGGCTGACAAGGAAGTGGATAGAACAGTGTATTGTGAATTCAAATAAGAAAAGGTAAAAGTGAAGAGAGAAGACTAGGGATGGATATTAGAGTTTAGTGAGTCCTCCAAATTAATTTCTTTAATTCAGATCTATATTTAAATTTAAACTTAGGTCTAAATTTGTTGCCCTGGTGAAGGGGGATGTTCTTCACATGACTGAAACCCAACAATCATATTTGTAATCAAGGTGTTTAAATAAAGATATTAAATATATATGTATATTTTTAATGAACATACTAAAGTTACAGTAAGTTGAGTGGTATGGATAGGCATTTTGTCATGAGCAAAACTGATGTGGAATAAAGCACATGGAATAAAGAAGGGTTTAAGAAATACAAAAAATCAATGAGGTCAAATAGTGAAAATGAAGAATCAAAAGATCACTCAAAATAGCACATGACCTGTGTGCAGAAAGCCCAGATCTATTCCCCAGAAATGTCATTTTCTACTGGAAATGACTCTTCTACCTACATCACAAATCAAAATGTGGCCAGAATTTTGAAATAAATAAATAAATAAAGTGTTGATGGATGAATTTTTGACTACTCCCTGATAATAAATCCTTGGTGAGTAAAGAAGCTTAGAAGTTAGAATAAAAAAGTTGAAATTTAAAACAAAAATACACTGTGCTCGCTTTAGCAGCACATATATTAAAATTGGAACAATACAGAGAACATTAGCATGACCCCTGCACAAGGATGACACGCAAATTCATGAAGCGTTCCATATTTAAAAAAATTTAGCTACGCTAAATTTAGTTTTGTCCAAATACTATGATTATCTGTATAAGGAATTTTCTGAACATTACATGACTGGCACATACATACATATACACATATATCATAGTATTATTGCATTTCTAACTAGTAAATCTAATCTCCTGGATAAATATAACAAGTTTTAAGAGTATTAAAATCTGTGCTGTTATATGCTATTTTGTAATAGTGTTTCTAATAAATACAGATAACCAACTTAAATAAAATCCTACTTATTTGTCAAAATCCCATTTCTTCTAGAATAGACTGTATCATAATATTTGACTATTTTAACTAATATCTGTTCTTGACAAAATCTATATTTGTCTAAATCTATGTTATAAGAACTTTAATTATTTAAAAGTTGGTTTTATATTTTTTATTGAAAGCACTGTGAATTTCAAGCCTTTTACATTTATATTTCAGAAATATAGTTACTGTGAATTAGGGCTATTCCCACCACTGGTGCTGACCTCTTTCCATCATAGTTCCCAGGATGCATCTCAGAACTCTACCCCTAGTCTCCCGATCTACTAGTGTAACAGGTCCTTTTTTGTGTTTAGCTTGTTATGGTTTGGGTCTCTTGATTCTATTGTCAATAACTTTGGTTTGGGTAAATAGTTCTGACCATTGTTTTTCCACTCAATGTACTTGAGTCCACTTGGTCCTTGGGTCCCATCCACTTTTTCTTTCTTTTTCCAATTTATATAATGACATAGAAATATAATGCAAAACAAAATGAGTCAAGCTGTAAAAAATCTATGAAAAAGGTGGGAATGCTGATCTAGAAGATACAAATAAAAATTTAAAAGATGGAAAGATGTGGCAAAATTTTTTGTATTTTTTGTTTCTGTTTTTGTTTTCGCATAGGCTCAGTTAACATTGGGGAAATTAGAAAGGAAATTTCCTTGGCCTAAGAGATACAGGGTGTCTTTACCCATGAAGCATACTGTCATAAGAGTAACTAATGTTCCATGCATGTTACTTGTCCAAACTCATAATCTTACTTTGTGGTGCCAGGAAAAGTTCTACTCAGCCACAGTTGTTGTAGTCATTCTTCTGGAATTAGAGGTCTTGGATTTTTCACAGAACCTAGGATGAAGCCTGGTTGTCACATTGCATCTTCTGATTTCGTCTCACCACTAGATGATAAGGTAGGGCAACCTACCCTTAGATCAAGTTGTTGTTTTCTCCATCAGGATGTCATATAAAGTTACCCTGGAGCAAGTTGGTGCCAAGCGGCATTAAAGTCTCCCCCAGGAGGAGTTTGGTTCCTAGTGCTGGTGCAGAAAACTATGCCAGTTCTAAGGTTGGGATCTGGGTTTTGGGGTTGGATGGTTGATGTCAGTTTAATTGAAGTCTAAGTCAAATCCACATGAAAAATGTTCAGGGTGGTGAACATCTAGTGGTGAAATGAAATCAGAAGATGCAATGTGACACCCCGGCTTCATCCTAGGATCTGTGAAAAATCCAAGACCTCTAATTCCAGAAGAATGACTACAACTGTGGCTGAGTAGAACTTTTCCTGGCACCACAAAGCAAGACTATGAGCTTGGACAAGTAACATGCATGGAACATATAGTTAAATGGGAAGATTTACCCATTTTTGTATTCCTATTTACAAAGAAACGATGCCATATGATATTAGAGATTATCTATGCCGTGGTTTTGACCTGAGCTTGTATTCCATGTAAGACTTTTTTTGTTCTTTTTGGACCACACCTTGTGATGCTCAGAGGTTACTCCTGGCTATGAGTTCAGAAATCACTCCTGGCTCAGGGGACTATCTGGGATGCCAGGGATCATAACCAAGGTCCGCCCTGGATCGGCTGTGTTCAAGGCAAAGGCCCTACCATTGTGCTTTCGCTCTGGCCCCAAGCAAAACTTCATTACTATAATTTCCTACTAAGCATATCCAAAAAGAAAAGGGGTGGGAAATAGGGAAGCTACCTCTACATATGAAAATAAACACTAATAATTATAACTATTAAGAAAGTATGTCTATGAAAACATGCAAAGAAAATATAGATATCACCTTAGTGTTCACTACCATAACACTTAATACTCTAGACATGCACATTATGTTTATCCTAAAGAGCTCCATGCACAATTTATTCCCTAAAGCTTTATTTAGCAAAATTAACCCCCACCATTTATGAATTGCCTAGAAATGGGAAAACCTCTCCCCTAAACATGCTGGCCCCTTTTTTTTTTAGATGTTACGACCTATCCCATAAGGGTACGTCCTCCAACTGCAACCTACAAATAGATCTCCAATGTCTGTCTATATGTGTGTTAATGTATACGTGGTGGACTCCTCTATATTTGTCTAAACAGTATTGCACATATTCCTATCATATATATCCCTCCTATCATCCCCTATTCACCTCCTTACAAATTCTCTTTTGTCCTCTCATCCGCACAATCATAATCCATTATCTCTCCCTATTTAACACTCTTTACTCTTAGTTCTTAACTCCTCAGGAACCAGGACCTTCCCCCTCTGCCTTAGGAAGGGGTCACTCAGCTCCCAAAGGAAAAAGAGGTCCTCTCAGCCCCCAATTTCTCACCCAAGCAGAACCTGCAGCCACCACTCCTACTGACTCACCACTCTTGCTGACTCATTCTATGTGGTGCTTTTTCTCCCACCACCCCTTACTCACTGTGGACTGTTGCTTGCTACCAGAATCAGCTCCAGATGACACCCTAGCTCTAGGACACTACCTGATGCCCGACTGCCTGACTGCCGTGAACCAATTCTCAGACTACACAAGACCATGGTGAGGGTTGAAAATGAGCTCTGGATTTTATCGCCCACCCCAGACTATCTCAAAGACTTAAAAATAAAGGAGGTGGAGAGGTAGCACACTGGTAGAGCAATTGCCTTGCATGCAGCTTACGACATTGAATATGGTTCCCCAAGCCTGCCAGAAGCGATTTCTGAGTGCAAAGCTAGAAGTAACCCCTGAGTGGCACTAGGTATGGCCCCAAAACCTAAACAAACAAAAGAGACTTAAAGGGAATATCTATAAAAAAATTTTAACCTAAAATTAGTGACTGATAAAGGTAAAAATTGCCATTTCAGGGACCAGAAAGATAGAAAAGCATGCCTTGCATGGTACTAACCTGATTTGAACTAATTTGTGGCATACCAAATGATTGCCCAAGTCATCTCATAGTGATCTCTGTTCAAAGGAGCCCAGAGTATGGCCTGAGGATTACCATGTGCTACCCCAAAAGAAAACAGAAAAAATTAAAAAATTTAAATAAATTTAAATAAAAAAATTAAACAATTAAAAATTAAAAATTTTAAATACATTTAAATAAATTGCACATTTATTGCAAACAAAAAGTATTCTGCAATGGTGAACCTCATGAAACCCTAATAGCATTTTAACTTCTGAAGCATATTGTCATTTGTATTTTAATATATAGCAATTTCCAGTCTGCTAAAATAAGTGTGAATTGAAAACGTGCTGTATTGTTTTGTGTATGAAATAGCAAATAATTATTATGCATATTTTGAAAAAAATCAGATGATCAGACCCTGCTTGACCTCAGAAATTTGTTCAGACAATCTGCACACATGGTTCATTAGTAATATGCTCTACCAAGCTAGTGAATAAATAATCATTTTCATTCCCTTTCATTTGCTTCTCCTGCGTATGGAGGCCATTAGCAGATAAGAATGACATTAATGCACATTTTGTATAATAAAGATTCCATGAACCTAAGAATCTTATTTTCACTGTCAAGGACCTATAACCACATTTGAAGGATGATGAATAAGAGATAAAAAAACAGAAATAGCAAAATCCAATGCAGTTTTAAGTGAAGTGCAACCAGAATTGTGAATGAGTGAAAAAATGCAATTGTATGCTAGCACAAGGAGGCTACTGATAATTAAATGTAAATGGACAATATGAGTATGTTTATACCAAATAAAAATATAATTCAGATGATATATGTATAGTTATATGTTATACTATATATTATAGCTATTATATAGGATATATTATAGCTACAATATATAGTTATGTCTCTATGTTATAAATAATGTTGAATTATTTAAAAGTATGATTGCATGACAAACAAAATTCATCAATTGAATTTTTACCTAACACTTTCCCCGTATCAGTTTTATCTTTAGTGCTAGTTGACACAGAGGAAGAAATATAGAATAGACCATTGTAAACCCTAACATAAATACACACATATGATTTAATATTGGCATAGGCAATATCTTAGTAATGAAAAGTTCCTCCCTATTGTCTTTTATATACATTTTCTACTTATATTATTGGTAGAAATAATTGTGTAGACATACTTAAAATTAGTTATTATGTCAGGTATTAATAACTTGACTTGATAAATTGAAGTAATCTACTGCCCCTTGACCATAATGAAAGAGAAGAATGCTTAAATTCAGAATCTAGTGCTATAGAAGGTTTATTTTATTTTTAGCTCACTTGGCTTGCTAAGATTTTTTTAAATACTGAATGCAGTAAAATATAATAACTTTTAATTACATAACACACTTAGCCACTATTATATCATTTTGATAGAATAATAAAATATTTGATATATTTTAATATTCTCAAAAATCAATGTATTCATTAATATGAACTATACTCAGAGATTGGAAGGTTCACACCAGTAAAACTCAAGGATTCAAAATTGAATCAGCAGCATGCAAGGCAACTGTCTTAATTCGTGTACTATCAATTCATCACCTACATTTTAAAGATTTATTAGCAAAGAATCAATGAGCAAAATGACTTTGAGTATAATAACTTGACTGCATTGAATAATTGAAAGAAAACATTAATTTTTTTGTGTGAAGAAAACTGTATATTTTGGATTAGATAGCTGCTTTTGGTTTTGATTATTCCAGTCTTGTTAACAACATCCAGGGCATTCTAGTCTTGGGCCAGCAGAACGTGTGCCATTCTCTCTCCATCTGGTCCTAGCAGATTATTGATCTCAATCACATCAATGTCATAGCATTTATTCACAGCATCCTTGATTCGATATGTGTTGACTTTGACATCACAAATAACACAAGCATGTTGTCTATTTTCATTGTCTTCTATATTTTTCATGACTGCCTCAAAATAAAACAGAGCTTGATGGCAAAGCTTCCTTTTCCTGAAAGATTTTTAATAATAGAGTTTTGGATGCCTTTTTAGACACAGATTTTTGAGCCTTTACAAGGCTAGCAAGACATGTATCTTCCTTGTGTGTTATTTTAGCACTTTTATGATCTTCAAAGCTTTTCTTTGGTTTCAGCCTAATGAAGGGTGGAGAGTTCCTTTTTTTGCCTTTAGCTCTATCTTTACTTTTCTTAATTATTCTGTGTGTGTGTGTGTGTGTGTGTGCTTAAAGGGCAATTTGGCAATGCTCAGGATTACATCTTACTCTGTCTGCTCATAGGAGGGCTCTGGGGATGAAACCAAGTTGGTTTCATGTAAAACAAACTTTACTGTCTGTACTATCTCTCTGACCCCTTTATTAATCTTTAACATTTTGCTTTAATTTTATTTATAATTTTATTTATGTATCTATAACTTATAATACATTAATGATAGAGTTTCATGCATAAAACATTGGAACAAAACACCTCCACCAGTGTCAACATCATTTTCTCAGCATTTCCTCTCTGTTTTATGCCCACTTATGCACCAACTGCTCTGGTAAACTTTTAGTGGAGATCAGTTCTAAGCTTTTTAGGGTGCCATTGGACATTTGTTATTTTTTGCAATGATTTTTATATCTCATATATGAGACATCATTTTGTGCCTGTTGCTCTTCTAAGTTAAGCCATCAGGTTATGGCTACTCTATGATGAATTCTCTCTAGGATATTCTAGATCCATCCACGAAGTACAAATTGCATGATTTTAACTTTTCTCGCATCTGGTTAGTATTCTATTGTATTTGTATATCACTATTCCGTTGTGCAGTCATGTCTTGGGTATTAAGTTGTTTCAGATTGTGTCTAATATTAATAGTGCTGTAATAAAAATAAGAGTGCAAATGACTTTTCTGAATAGAGTTTTAGGTAGACATCAAGAAAGAAATTGGTAACTACTATGGAAACTCAATATATAGGAATTTTTGTTGTTGTTTTGTTGCTTATGTTTTTGAGAAATACCCTTTGCTTATCTGTATATCATCTTCAGCCTCATATTTCCTCTTTTTATTGTTTATTCTTATAAGTATTTATATATTTTGATATTAACTAATTTGTGAGAGAATGATTGGCAAATATGTTTTAATCCATGTGGTATGCTTTTAGTTTAATGATAGTTTCCTAGGCATTGAAATAGTTTCTTTTTTCTTTAATTTTTGTCAGCCACGTATAAATATACTACAACAAACCCTTTTTGCTATAGTATAAACTTACTTTACTTAAATAGTTTGTGCAAAATAAATACCAGCCACTCACCACTCATGCTTCCATGTTTTGTCACAGTACAATGAATTCTCATTATTTAGACAGTTTTCCTCCAGTCCCTTTTCTACCAAAACTGTTTTGTCAAGGTAGGGTGCTTAAGGCATTCTGACATGTAATTAAAAGGAGATTCAAAATAAATATCTAACATTATGCCAATTTAGGAATAGTAATTACTTAACAGCTTAAAAATGAATAACTCATTTTAATATATAAGAAGTGCCTGTTATAAGCATGATGCATTCAATATTATAATGACATGTTCATGGTACATGTTAAAACAATTTTAAATAAAATAAAAGCTTGTCCGTTACTAAAATATACAGTACAAGTTTACAAAACAAAATATTTTAAAAGCAAGTTGAGGTAACCTCAAACATGAAAGTTTTAATGCAATAAACAAGGGAGTAGTACCTCCTTTAGAGAAACAAACTTCTAATTTTCTCCTCAAGTAGTTCATATCAGGTTTAATTGCATTCTCATCAGTACACCAATGTTACTTCAATTATATAAAATATTGCTTTACTATAAGGATTTCTAAGTATATATCTTTTCTACCACCGACTTAATGAAGGAAAAAATATTTCTTAGGCACTGCAGAACTTTATTGGCTTGATGAACTCTATTGTTTATATTTTTGCTTTCTTTACTTATCCACTGACCTTGATTCGTTGACGACATCTCTGAAGCTAATGTCATAAAGTGTTCTATCTATATTTTCCATAATGTCTCTATAATTTATGGATTTGGGTAGAATATTATGCTCTTTAATTCATTTTGACTGGACTTTTTAAATATGAAGTTCTTTTTTGTTGTTGTTGTAATGTGACTGACCTATTTTCCCAGCATCCTTTCCTAAAATGCTTTCTATGTTCCACATCATACTTTTTGCTTTTTTCGGCAAAGATTGGTTGTTCATAAACTGAGGATCTTTTCCTCAAGTCTCAATTTAGATCCACTTGTATGAGTCTGACTTTGTTATAGTACTATGTTATTTTAGTTACTATAAAAAATAAATACCTCACTCTTTTATTTCCCTAGGATTGCTTTGGATATTCAGGGGAAGGAGCTATTCTTTCATATAGATTTAATAATACTTGATCTATCATTTAAAATTTTTGAAATTTTTAATAAATAAGTTTATTTAAGCACATAACTACAAGCACAATGTAGTTTGGTTTTTATAACTTTAAAATATGTTTTGAGTATTATTACATATACCTTACTGAACCTTTTTAATGCTGCATGCCTCCTTATGCAACAAAGTATACATGTTTATTAATAAAAATCATTATTTTTATGGGCTGGAGAGATAGCACAGCAGTGGGGTGTTTGCTGTGCATGCAGCCTATTCAGGATATAAGGTGGTTCGAATCCTGGCATCCCATATGGTCCCCCGAGTCTGCCAGGAGCGATTTCTGAGCGCAGAGCCTGGTGTGACCCAAAAACCAAAACAAAATTATTTTTATTAGTTTAATGCTATAGTGTTAATATAGATACAGTTTCTATGTATCTGAGTTTTCTAGGTTTTGCCAAGTTTAATGAGATAGAGCAATTAAGATATATTTGGACACAATTTTTTTAGCTTCTTAAAATATCTCCTATTAATTCATTACATTTCACTTTAGATTAGGCTAACACTCAATTGTCAGCATCTCCTCTAGAAATCTTAAAAACTGGATCTTTTATGGTGTATGGGAAGGAAAACTTCAGGTAAATAACCATAGATAGATTTTTTGACTTGTGAAATCTAGATCAAATTAAAATCTTTCACTTATTTTATTTCTAGTTAATAAATGCAATGCTTGGGAATTATCTTATTCTTCAGGGCAGAAAACTGCCTAAATATCTCAGAAACAACTCCAGGTATTTTCCTATTATTCAATAAGAGATCTTACACACTGCCACTTAGAATAGAAAATGTAGTGGGTTTAACTCTCATTATATTCTGTCCTACCCTTCTCTCCAATTGTACTTTTCCTTATTTTCTTAGCCATATGGCTTTGAGAAATGTTACCTTCCTAAGCGACCATTATGCTAGAGAATAAAGTATGTATGCATTCTTTTAGGAATGACCCCTAGTCTGACTAGCAAAGATGATAGACTCTTCCCACCCGATAAGCTTCTTTACAAGGTCACTGTAATCACAAATGACTCAGATGAACACTTTCCTCCCTTTGACCTTTTTTTTTTTTTTCGAGTTGTCCTTAAATATTGAGTAATGGAATGACATTGTTGACTAGGGAAGATCAAAGTTACCTTTCTCATAACTCCAATGCCTTTAAAATGTGGTTACGTGACATCTCCTTATCTTAGTATTAGATTCTGACTATCATTTCTGCAGTAAATAAAAACAAAACAAAAAAGGGGGGGGCCAGATTGGAAGCACAGCAGATTGCATTACATCTAGCTGACTCAGGATAGCAATAAAGGTCCCTGAGCCAGGAGTGATTTCTGAGCGCAAAGCCAACAGTAACCCCTGAGCACCACTGGGTGGGACCCAAAAACAAAAACAAAAATTTCTGGAGCATATAAAGGGAGTTATTGTTGTATCGTATAAAGCAGATAAATAAATCCTTATGATATATGCACAATTTCAAATTAACAGATTGAAGGCAATTTGCTTATATAGGGCATTATCAATTTGCAATCTCATTATCAATTTATGGATTTTCTATTTTTATATATTTTATCCACACTTTATAT
Organism: Crocidura indochinensis; assembly: GCA_004027635.1. NCBI lineage: Eukaryota > Metazoa > Chordata > Mammalia > Eulipotyphla > Soricidae > Crocidura > Crocidura indochinensis. Next base: position 237 of record PVKC010031650.1, on the reverse strand, counting down.
TCAAAATGAGTAAAACATTAATTTTAGCATTTTCATTGAACATGAAAGAATTCAAGAAAATGAAGAATTTTTTAAATCTTTACAACCTTGATTTCTTCTAATAGCAAAGAGCCACTCTGTTTTGATATGTTAGAAGTTTCTTCCTTTTTGGTTTGTTATTTCTTTTTTGTTGGTGTCCCTAATTTGGCTCCTAGGATATTTTTTCATGTTATAAATATGAATCCTTTTTCTACTTAT
>PVKC010031649.1:0-14484 GCA_004027635.1 Crocidura indochinensis | reverse complement strand
AGAAAGAAAGAAAGAAAGAAAGAAAGAAAGAAGAAAGAAAGAAAGAAAGAAAGAAAAGAAAGAAAGAAAGAAACAAAGAAAGAAACAAAGAGAGGGAGAGAGAGAGAAAGAGAGAGAAAGAAAGAAACAAAGAAAGAAACAAACAAAGAAAGAAAGAAACAAAGAAAGAAACAAAGAAAGAAAGGAGGAAGGAAGGAATGAAGGAAGGAGAAAGAAAGAAAGAAAGAAAGAAAGAAAGAAAGAAAGAAAGAAAGAAAGAAAGAAAGAAAGAAAGAAAGAAAGAAAGAAAGAAAGAAAGAAAGAAAGAAAGAAAGAGGAAAGAGAAAGAAAGAAGGAATGAAAGAAGGAAAGAAGAAAGAAAGAAAAGGAAGGAAGAAAGAAAAAAGAAAAAAAGTCTTCATCAAATATGCATCTGGTAGAGAGAGAGAGACACACACACACAGAGACAGAGAAAGAGAGAGGGAGGGAAAGAGGGAGGGAGGGAAAGAGGGAGGGAGGGAGAGATTGCCCATCTTTGGAAGTTAATCAAAACGATATAAGGTAAAATGCAAAAAGAGTGGTCAAAACTTCTAGAAAACATAAGAAATCCATCAGCTCTGCTAGGATGAAAACACAAAGACAAGTTTCTGGAAAGTACCTCAAGATCATCTCTACCTGGAGACTGGCACAAACTAAAATGCAATCTAGTGGGTGGTTGGGGGGGAAAATCATCTAAAGGGCAGGAGCACTTGTCTTGATGCAGGAACCCTGAGTTTCATCTCTGGCACTGTATGTTCCCCCAAACACTGCCAGGTTGGTCCTGATAGCCTTGAATCTGCTAGCCATCAGCAGCCCTGAATTTCAACGTGGAAAACAGAAGCTTAAGCCCACACAGCAGAGCTGAGTATTGCTAGGAAGAAACCAGTTCTCTAGGCACTGCTTGAGAATATCTCCTCTCCTAGGAAAATATATCACTGGGAAAGTATAACCTCCGAGAATTAACTCAGATTTATTTGTTTTAAATTTAACTTATGATTTTATACTTGTGACTCTAGATCTGCACTTCATGAGGATCCAATAAGAAAATAGTTGAAAAATATTTGAAAAAGATACAAGAAAAGACAAAAGGAAAATGATCACTGCACAATACCAAAAGGAGAAATATAATTAATGAAAAGGAATAAATGGGTAAATATATAAACTCTATAAATTAATTTATATCAGTAATCTCACTAAATGTTTATGTTTGAATTCAGAAAAATAAGTGGGGTTGGGAGGACAGAGCACTAAGATGAATCCAGAAGCAAAACCTCACTATCTTTTTTTCACAGGACTCCAACCCACTTAAATTTCAATAAAAAGCATGTTTTAAAGTGAAAGGATGGAAAAAATAAACCCAAAACCTGGGTCAACCATACTTACATTAGATAATCCTGAATTCAAATAGAGAAAGATAATAATAAACAAAGATGTACATCAAAAGACTTGATGCTCATTAACATGCAAGCATCAAATGAAGGAGTATCAAACTATGTAAAGCAAATACTGGCCATCTATAAACGAGATAGGAGACCAATCACTTCATCATCATAGAAATCAATCAGGTTGGAAAATGGACAAGAAGGACATCCTTCTTGTCCCTTAGATATTTAGCTGTAAAAAAGCAATATAAAACCAACCTTAATAAATAGCCTCACAAACAGAGGGCGATAGGTGAAAAATTAATTTAACCTTAGACTCTTACCATTGATTCTTTGTATTTGTATATGAGACACGAAGAGAAGAATCAAAAGAGAGTCCCCTGCAAATAAATCTTGGAATTGCATAATAGAGTGGAATTTACAAAGGATGATGAGAAGGGGGCTTCCATGTGTAGTATAATTAACTTATAAAAACTTAATTAAAGAACATCAAGAGGGCACAGGAAATTAATAAACAAATTCATGCCTGATTACTCTAATTGCTCATGTTTCTAACTATCCCTAACATAAGAATGGGTACGGAGCAAACTCCAACATGGAAGTGAAGTAAATACAGTGATAGTTATCACATGTATATATACTGTTAATATATGCGTTGTTCACCTTTACTTTTTAATTATAGACACTGGGATTTACAATTTTACAATACTATCAATGAGAGGGATTTATGCGTACAATGGCCCCCTAACCCCCATGTCCATTTCCATTCACCATGGTTCAGGGGATTTCCCCTATGGAAGCCCCCACATCTCTCAAAAACAAGGATGTTGATCGTTCCTTATTTGGTTTTATAGCCATGTTATACCATTTTACTCTAGAAATGAGAGGTTTCAGTTCAATTCTGAGAACTACATAAAAAAATAAAAATAAAAATTAGTGGCAGAGCCAGGAGTAAGACCTGGTCTCCAGTTGGTGTGCCTTCCAAACAAACAAAAGTGTAGGGTCAGAGAGGTGGTATAGGTTAGGCACTCGCATGGGATCGCCTTTTTTCATTTGAATTGTCTTGGCTTTTGGGCAATATCTGGATGTATTCTCTGCTCAGGGATCTCTCCTGGCAGGACTCATGGAACCTAATTTGAAGCCCTGGGTCCCATCCTAAGTTGGTAGTGACCGAAGGAAGCAAGCTCTCTGCCCGCCTTACTACCGCTCAGGCCCTGCAATTTGATTTTTATAATTTAAGAAAATGCATGTTTTATCCACTAGATGGTGCAAATGCCCCATATAAAAAAAAGTAATCGGCCGGCAAATTTCCTCTGACACCGCCAAGATTTGTTTTTGTTCTTGTTTTGGGGGTTTGGGAACCACACCTGGAAGTGCTCTGGGGCTTTTCTAGGCACTCAGGAATTATTCCTGTCGGCCTTGGGAGATCATATGGGGTCTGAGGTAGAATTCCAGTAGTCATCAACAAAGCTAGTGTCTTACCCAATGTACTACTGCTTGGGTTCTCTCCAAGTTATTGTTTCTTTTATTCCTTAAGTTTTTAATTGTTTTCTTTTTCTTTCTTTTTATTAAAGCACAATGTTTTAAATTCATGGAACTAAATAGAAAATTTATGCTTGAGTAATTGTCACTTTCACAAGTTAGAATTCATGGTATCCTGAACATAAGAAATAAATTAAGCTTCACATGTAATTACCAACATGGTATATAAAGAACCGTACATATAATAATTTTCCACTAATACATTAATATCTAGGTCAACTTTGTTTTATTATATTATTAAGTTTCTGTGAGGAAAGTATTTTATACTTTCATGTTTATTAATTTTTTATAAAGTTTTTTTTCTTTGCTTGCTTTTAGATTTTTGATATTTTTTTGGAAGGTCACAAACTGTCTTTGCTCTGCACTACTTACTTAATCTCCCCTTGCTCTGCACTTAGGGATCATTCCTGATGGGCTCAGGCATCATATGGGGTACAGGGCTTCCAATCTAGTTCTGCCACATACAAGGCTTCCAACTGTACTATTGCTCTGGTCCCTAAAGAATTTCTTGAAAAAAAAAAAAAAAGCAATCTATCCACAAGATATTAAAAGCAAGTAATCTATGTACAAAAAAATTTAGCCCATTTGAATGATTGCTTTGGTTTCATTTTTAGATTATACATTTATGCCTCTAATTCTTAGCTTCAATATTCCCCTTTTGCCTTTGTAATCCTGCTTTTGAATTTGTCAGAATTTTGGAATTTGTTGTAAATAAGGCCTTTCTGCAAATGTGCTTCCATCTCCCATACTTGTACCTCAATCTTTTGGTGATTGGCTTAGTTTTAGCTTTCAGGTACTGCTTAATTGCTCAAATTGAGTCACTGGGGTGATCTCTGAAACCAGCCCAGCCAAGTCTCCCTACTCCATTATTATCTCATCTTGCTCTTTGGTTCCTACTTTCTTTACTGTGTAGCTCATGATTTACTAGGATTTTTTATATTTTACTAGGATTTCATCTAGTCTCTCAAGATGTCAGCTGCCAAGAATAAAGATCATCTGTCTTATATTTTGTTATATTTGTTGTAACCAGATCCTCTAAATATCCCCGGTTCACATCGGTGCTAATTTTCAACATATTAATTACAGGTATGTTTACTATCCAATACTATCCAACATTTCTTTGAAATGTTTTGGGAACTACATTGGTATAAAAAGGCTGCTACCATTCATTATATTACATTGAAAATATATTTAATATGCCTAGACCACTCCAAATTAAACAAAAAGTATACAAAATGGCACATAAAATCTAAAATACATGAGCACAAAGCAAAGGCCAGAATGATGTAATCATTACCAGGCACAAAGCATTTCTGGGAAAGGGACTTAGTACTTTCTGCTCTGAGTCCAGTGGCCTCTGAAACAGCAGCCACAGACTAATATGAACTCTGTTCTTCACCTTTTCTTTCAGAAGAAAATACATCTTTTTCTTTTTTTTTGATTAGAGATAACGTAGTAATGTCAGTCTTTTGGTAAAAATGATGTAATATTTAACTCAGAGCATACAAAAGCAAAAGATACTTTTATATTAACCTGTGACATACCCGAATGCTTAAAGTAATCACTTACAATATTCTGTTACAGCAAGAATTTAGCACAGTTTGTGATTTGACTTTCAACTGCCCGATATGACAAAGTACAGTAACTTACATCTCCAATTATCTCTGACTAGGCAAAATAATTAACTCATATAGTCAAATTGTTGGTCTGTCTTTAGATCATTAGCTTGAAATAAATTTGGCAGTTCTTGAAGAGGTAAGAAGGGGAGCTTATGAAATAAATAGCATTAAAGTATGTCCAAAAATTAATAGGCATTTTTGGGGGGGGGAGTTTGTTTTTAAAAATCAATTAAAAGTATCTAGTTCAGGTTCCAAGCTAATTATTAGTTTTCTTGTGCCAAAGCCTTCTTGGGTTTAAGTTTTAAACTTTACCATATATATTTACATGATCATTTAAATGCCTACTAAAAATTAAAATTTTTAAATAGAATGACCTATATAGACATTTTATTACTTGGTCTGTTTTAAGAGTATTTTCTATTTTAAGTTTTAAGTATTTAAGAGCTTTTTCTGTTTTAAGATATTGAGCCTATGAATAGGATCTAGGGGGAGAGGCTTTCTAAAAGACCGGAGAAGAGATGCTGATTTTAGAATGGGGTTGTGGTGTGACAACATATCTACTTTGAAGTAAGGTAAATGAATATTGTGCACAATCGTGTACCTCAATAAAGTAAAATAGTACAGCCCATGAAAAAGTAGAAATGGATTTAAGCTATTAGTCAAGAATAGAAATATTTTATTTTAAGTTAAAGGTCAGAGTTTAAAAAACTTGGTCAAAGTAAAATAAACATAGTTGATAATATTTTTTAAGAGAGTGTTGTGTGTGTATGGGTTCCCAGCATGCAGGGCTGGGAATTGTTCTAGAACATCATATACGTACACACAGTATCAACTGTAGACATTCCTTGTACTTAAACTTGAAATTTTAATAAGTTTCCCACCTAATTATTACATTTCAAATCTTTGACATACAGCTATTTATTTATTTATTTATTTATTTTTACCTTTTTTTAAATTTTTATTTTGACCAAAGTGGATTACAAATCTTTCACAGTAATTCTTTAGGTATACAGTGACATTGAATCAGGGGCATTCCCACCACTAATGTTGTCCTCCCTCTACCCCTGTTCCCAGCATGCATCCCATATCCCCCTCCTTTAACCCCTGGGTTGCTAGTATAAGTGGTCCCCTCTGTATCTAGCATGTTGTAGATTGGGTATTGATTCTGTTGTTGTTGGCTTTGGATTTGGTGTTTAAGTCTGATATTTTTTTATTTCTACTCAATGGTCATACAACTGTTTGGTCTTGGTACCCTCCATTATTTCCCCCTCAATTTGTGAGGTGGAACAAGATGGTTCAAATTATGTGGTTCTATTTGAAGGAAAGAAAACAATAAAATAAAAGGAGGCAAAAATCAAACAGGCAAAAATGGGAGGAGTTCTTCTAGAAGCTATAAATATCAAATTAAGAGAAGGAAAAAAGGAAGAAAAATATAACAACAATACTAAAACATTTTTAAAAATAAAACAAAATTATTTTACATGTCTATAAATTTTTCCAAAATATTTTTAAGCAAAAGAAATTGTGATGATGTATAAATTCAAGAAAGCCCCGGTATCTGAGAGATAGTACAGGGTTAAGGCACTTGTTTTGCATGTGGCTGGCACTGGTTTGATCCCCTGCACCACATATTGTCCCTGAAGCATGACAAAAGTCAGCTCTGAGCACAAAATTAAGAGTAATCCCTGAACACAAAACCAGGAGTAAGCTCTGAGTACAATCAAGAGTGGACAGTCCCATCTATCCCAAAATATGTAAAATGAAAAATTGTAACATTTAAAATTCCATCATATATCTTGTCACAATATCATAGGTTTGACTTAATAATATAGATTTTGAAAACAGGACTTAATTTAAATTCGAATTTTAAAAACGGAAGTTTTGAAGGAATATTTCTAGAGTCACTTTTTGTCTACTACATTTCTGATTACAAGGTTTATGAAAAACTTCACTCTCAGCTAATATGTCAAAACACAAAGTCTCTAATAAGTCTTTTTCCCCTCACGTTTTTTATAATCCTTTTGACATTTTTTATTCTTTCTTTGTGTCACTTTTATAACAGTTCTTTCATTTTAAGCTAAAATGCATTGTCTTTGAAAATCCTATAGTGCCCTTCTTCTGCACTTTTTTTGATATTGATAATTATTAAAATAGAAGTGGATAAAGAGCACTTCAATTAAGTGAGCATGGGATAAATTGGTTTGCAGAGTCTCACAGTCTGGTGAAGTTTGGAAGAAGTAGCAATAACTAGAACATCAAATGTAGGGTACCTCAAGTGGATCTACTTACAAGTAGGCTCAAGCCTTATTGTTACTAACCTGAGCTTCATCTGAAGATTTGGAGTTTCTAAGATAAGAATAATTTTATTAACACTAGAATAAATAAATTCAGATATTAAATTATTTGCAGTTCAGAAGAGCAATACATTGATTCCTAGTTTATGCCTAGACTTCAACTATGAGAATCTTGTTTTGACAGTCAGGTCCCTCATTCATTCACCATAGACATTTATTGTACATTCACTGTAGCACTTCATCCCTCAGTCTCACTTATGTAAACAACATCATGCAGAATTATGTTGTCCAGCTTTCACACTCTACATCATTTCAATTCTACCTCCATCATTAATTTGCTGCTAAGATATTATCAACTATAATGATTCACAGTGCATTGTAGTGAATAATATTATAGTCAACAGCCCCAAAGTACATACTTTGGGTACTCAGATTCCACATAACTTCAGATTGTGTAAATTTATTATATCATTGCAAGAAGCTTCAGAAAAAAATAAAGAAGACAATTGGGTTCCTCCATAAATTCAAGTCACTTTAGAGTAGTAAATAGCCACATTACTCTATCAATTATATGCGTGTGTGTGTGTGTGTGTGTGTGTGTGTGTGTGTGTGTGTGTATTTTGGTGAAGCAAGGGAACAAGGAATCCTTATTTGTTATCCTGAAAATAAAGCATAGAATCTTGAATTATCAACTGTTCTCAATCAATTTTGTGGATTAGATAATGATATAAAATACATCTAAGGTCTTATAAAAATATAATTCTTATTCATGCACAATTAATTTTGTGTCATATGATATCAATTATATTTTTCCAAATTAGGAAAGGCTTCTAATTTCAAGCCTTGGAAACAATAATATATATGTATATATATATATATATATATATAATTGTCTTATGGAACAGAATCTCTAGATTATTAATCTCTGATACATTAGTATAGAAACTAAAGGAAATTCTTTTTAAATTTTCCTTTTTTTTCATTTTGAGCCCACACCAGCCATACTCAAGCATTATTCATGATTCTCACTAAGGAATTACTCCTGGGTAGGTTTCAGGGTACCATAAGGGCTGCCAGGAATTGATTATGGGTTGGCTAGGTGGAAGGCAAACACCTTACCTGCTGCACTATTGCTCTTCAACAACTAAAATACATTTTTTTTCTGGGCCACACCCAGTGATGCTCAGGGATTACTCTTGACTATGGGCTCAGAAATTGCTACTGGCTTTGGGGGACCATGTGAAATGCTGGGAATAGAACCCAGGTCTGTCCCAGGTCAGCCACTTCTAAGGCAAATGTCCTTCAGATGCCCTGTCGCTCCAGCCCTAAAAATATTTCTGACTCTTTAAGTCTTTACAATTAGAAAATATTTATCTCCCCAAGGAAGTTAGTCAATGAGTATGTGGTGGACATGTTTTTGTAGAGTCTGCATGTAACTGAAATTCAAAGAAATACAATTTTTGGTTTGCATTTTAAAAAAACCTATTTGAGACTTCTGATCATGATATATTCCAGAAAGCAGAGATTCTGTGGCAAAATTGAAAATTTGTTATTGAAACTTTGTTCTATATATCTGAGTGGATTATTAGAAGCCTGTAGCGACAACCCTAACTATGATCTTTCCCAACACAGAAGCTACAAATAATGTTTTTCTACTACTAAATTTGGTTTAGACAAAATATTGCATTAAAAACATATTACTTGGTCTACAAAATATTTTTTAAAAAAAGAAAAAGAAATAATAATTTTATTTAGAACTTATTTACTTATAGAGAATATTGTATATTTTGAGGAATATTTCATCTCAACAGGGCAGAAACAATTTTTGAAATGCTAAAGTGCCTTATCTATTTGAATAAAACAGTCTGTTATGGTATTTCAAACTGTCTTCTCTATTCAAAACATTCAGTACTCATTATTTCTCTACTTTGTAATCCATGCAAAATAAAAACAGAAAGAAATGATCATTATATGTTTTTTTTTCATTATCCAGGATACTCTATTTAGGAAAATTTGCCTTAACCATGGAAGGTTGATGGAATAGACTGACATTTCAAATTGACTTAACTATTTCAGAACTAAGTGATGAAAGATTTGTAAACCCACTGGAAATTCAAGCTACTTTTCTCTCCCAGCTTGTGCACTGAATATAATTTTGAAAAATCATAAGACTGGTCCAAGAGTTGAATTAGACTTGTACTTGATTTTTTTTGGGGGGAGGGGAGTTGTCAAATTTGTTCCCATTCTCGCTATAATATGTATAATGATAGTAATGTCTAATTCACCTGCAGAATGGATATCATATTAACATGGATTGAACATGCATGTATTCAACAATGAAATAAAAGAAAAAAAAATAACCAGTTCAGAATCAGGAATCATTTGTAAAGACAAGGAACACTATTACTTGCTCTATATTGTATACTTTATAGCATCCAATTGTAACAATACTTTTGATCATACTTTATAATCACTTAAACCATTAAAATTGTTATCAATTTTTAATTTTTAAATGAGGTAGAAATAAGCATCTTCTTTTCACTAATAACATTAACTACATTAAGTTGAAGTGAACAATATGGATAATCAAATGCTCTAAGCATACTTAAGGAAAGGCAAAGACAATTATATATAAATAAATGTTTGCTATGGTTTGAGCCACCATAAGCATCATTTTGGATTTTTTTATTAATGTAGTACTCTTACCTTTAAAAATTAACTATATATATTTATACAGGGAAATATATAATTGGTTTTAAAGCTACTGGGCATAAGATTGATAGGCTAAAAATCAGACAATAGTATATTAACTGAAAAAAGACTGTATCAGGGGCCCTGGAGATAGCATGGAGGTAAGACGTTTGCCTTTCATGCAAAAGGTCATCAGTTCAAATCCCGGTGCCCCATATGGTACCCCGTGCCTGCCAGGAGCAATTTCTGAGTATGGAGCCAGGAGTAACCCCTGAGCAAAAGAAAAAAAAGAAAAAAACTGTATTAAAAATTCTTAAAGACACTTGAAAAGGCCTTAAAAACAAGGGATTTAACTTAAAATCTGTCCTTATTTTCTATATTGAAAAGCCCTCAAAAACAGATGCTGTGTTATTTAGTCAAACTCCTGAATGCTTAAATAGTGATATGAAGTATGAAACATAAAAGCAAAATTCACTGAGTTAGTGAAAAGTTTTGGAAATTTATAAGTGATAACTGGGTTGAAAATACCTATGTGATATATGTACATATGTTATAAAGAGGCTCAATTTTGTCAAGAAGAAACTTCTTAATTTATTTAAAAAATAAAATACTTAAATTTAATTTAGAATCTAGATTTTTATTGATATTAGAAAAAATGCTGCATTTATATTGTGTTCACTTAGCCCACTCTTCTGTACTATCTCGTATTTACAAACGGGAAAAATCCCTTTTCAACAACTTCTAATCCATGAAGAATTCATATATTCATGAAAAATTTGGAAAAATTTCTATCTGTACTAAAAGAACACATCATAAGATTTTAAAACTTTTAATGTTCAATTTATGTTCTGAATGTATCTACATTTGCCTATATTGAAATACCACTACATGGGCCTTTTGTAAACACTTTTGGTTAAAAAAGAAAAGTTAATTTTATTTTATGATAATGACAAGAAAAATGTTTGCATTACTCTGGTTTGCAAAATATTCATTAAAATATTTCTGATCTGTTGATAGTTATTGATCAGTTGATAGATATTGAAATAAAATACATTTTTAAAAAATTAAGTTTGTCTATAGCTAATAATTAGCAACAGACCAGTAAATAAGTAGCATTTTCTAGATAGAATTTGTATTACCACTGTTAAAGGAATCTTAGTAACTTTTTTTTGTAATAGTTATAGGAGGAAAGGCTCTGTGGCACTCTTACCTTCTGCTACACAAACAGTCAACATCAGAAGCCAGACGATCTTTGGTGGTAACTTCATTTTTTGAATCTTTCAGGGCACATTTAATCGCTGATAGTTTTCACACCAGGTCAAATTCTCCTTTGCTAGACCAGGAAAGTGCTGGCTCCGAAAAGAAACTGAAGCAGTTTGGGAATTAAAAGGATTACAGAATGCTCCGCCCATTAGAAACTGAAAAAAAAAAAAAAAAAAAAAAAAAAAAAAAAAAAAAAAAAAAAAAAAAAAAAAAAAAACAGAAAAGAAAGAAATCCACAGAACCAGGAGCAGTGCTGTGGCACTGCCTCAGAAAGTTACTGCTGTGGCCAACTGCCAATTTGTTTGTGTAAACCTAGGCTTGAAGACTTTGGGGTTCTGGTAGTTCTTGGGGTGTGAAAACAAAAGCTGTTGATATTTCACAAACCCTCTGACTATTTAGACCTCTTCCTATCTATTGTGTTCAAACTCAGTACAATAATAGAAGTTATTTGAAAAATTATTTGCATGGTTAGGTTAGGGGTTAGATAAGTCTTGCACAATAAAGACCCAGACAAAGAGAACACACCTTGTTAAGAATGCATCACTGGCTATTTTGGTGAAAACATTTTCCTGCAGTTCATTCAATGGTCTTGTAAAGACTTAATTGCATAGGGAGTGAAGCAGAATAAAGGATTTCATACTTCAAAGTACCCCTCTCCCGTGTAAATGCTCATTTAAAATCATCGTTGTGATTTAAAATTTTTAAATTTATGCAAATTGACAGTAGTGTAACCCTTGGGATAGTAAAGGGACTAATGGGGAACAGTTGCGGACAAACTCTGTTCATACACACTGCCTTCCCCACTTACCTCCAACACACACACACACACACACACACACACACACACTTGAGGGTGTCACCTTTTTGATCCCTTGGAGTTGGGAATAGACTTATTTGATTTTCTTCTTTATGAAAATAAAATAATAAGACTGATTTCATCTTTAAAATACATAAAGATCAAAAGAATTATCATTATAGTTGTTATGAACTCTCACTTAAAATTATGATTAGATCATTCAACAACACTGATGAGTATAACTCTAGATTACTAATTATATTTCTGCACAATATTCTTATTTTTGTTTTGTTTGGGGCCCACATCTGTCAGTGCTCAGGGCTTACTCCTGGCTTACTCCTGACTCAGGAATTGCTCCTGGTCAGGTTGAGGAAACTAAATAGGATATCAGGGGTCAAACTCCGACACCTCATAGCCACCCTGTGCGCTGAATGCAAGGCAAATGCCCTACCCACTGTGAATCTCTCCGAACATTCCATTATTTTAATAAAGAATATTTTATTTTTCTGTAGGTCTGTTTACACATGAATGATTCTTGGAGTGGATACAAACATTTCATGAAAAATATGTATTAAAGATTTTGATGAACTCTCATTTCTGGTATTTGCTAAGGAATAGAATATTAGACCATAAAATCTAAGCGTCTTTAGGTACATGTATTAGGACATTCTAAATTTTTAGGTATATAGAATATATTAGGTAGTTTCCTAAAAATATTATAATAATTGACATTTCTATCAGAATTCTAGGAGTCGCACAATACTCTTTCCAGGTGAGCAGAGAGTAGTGGATTTCTGTTATTTAATATATTTTTCCTGTTGCTTGTAAAGTTGAGCAATTTTAAAGTAGGATCTGGTCATTGCCATATCTTTGATGAAGGTATGTATTAAAATCTCTTGTAAACATTTTCCCTATTATTTATCTACCCTTTCTTTCATTATAGGAGTTTTTTTTTTAATATATCCTAGCTGTGCATACATTCTGGGACAAAAACATGTTTTCTTTTAGCCCAAGTATACAATTTGACTCAGTGTTGTATGTCTTTTAAATAAACAGAATTTCTTTTTTTGTTTGTTTTTGTTTTTGTTTTTTTTTGTTTTTGGGCCACACCCAGTGACGCTCAGGGGTTACTCCTGGCTATTCGCTCAGAGGTCGCTCCTGGCAGGCACCGGGGACCATATGGGGAACCGGGGGATCGAACCGTGGTCCTTCCTAGGTTAGCGCAGACAAGGCGGGCACCTTACCTCCAGCGTCACTGCCCGGCCCCAGAATTTCTTAATTTTAAAAATAAAATGAGATTTCCATTTTTGTCTTCTGGGATTAAAACATTATATGTCCTATTTAAGTATTCCTGGCATTGGCCCAAGACACTGTGATAATTCTTCTCTAAAAGATTTGTCTTACCTTTCACATTTCATACTGATTTCAGCTTTTGTGTATGGTATAATACAGGGCTAAATTTAAAAGCATTGAAAAAAGATGACAATCTAGATAATCTTGTCCTATTTACTGGAAAAAATAATCATCTTTTTCTCATTGCACAACAACATAGTAGCTTTGGTCATAAATCAGGTGACTGAGTCTATGTCAATTCATTTCACTGACCTCCTCACTGAGCTTACTGAATCTACTACCAGCAAGTGAAGTAGCCTTCCTATATAATTACTGTCATTCCCACCCTAATCTTACACATAAGAAATGGCCCTTGACAGTTTTCAAACATTTAGACCACCCTAGAAATGTACAGGGTATTGCAAATCAGTAGTTATGAGTTTAAAATAAATATTAAATTTCAATCAGATGTTCTAAAGCAATGACTGAACTATTTTTCTTCATTAACTTTAGAAAATATTAAAATTAGAGTATATGAAGAGCTATTCAAAACAATAATCAGAATCAATTGACAAAATAGACGTATCATGTTTGTATCAAATGATTATTATACAAATTAATTTTTTGTTTTTATAATGTGCATTAAATTGATGACAACATTTTTATAATAATTTTTATTGTGACCAAAGAGTGAATAACAAATCTTTCAGAGTAATATTTAAGGTATATAGTAACAATGAATCAGGGCCATTCCCACCACTAGGGTTGTCCTCCCTCCCACCATCCCTTTTTTTCCCAACACATGTCCCATATCTCCCATTTGTCCCCCAGAGTACTAGTGAAATTGTTCCCCTCTGTGTATAGCTTGGTGTAGATAGGATATCAATTCTGTTGTTGACTTTAGGTTTGATTTTTAAGTCGGATCATTTTTTAATTCTACTTAATTTTCATATAGCTGTTTGGTCCTGGTACCGTTCATTTTTATTTCCCCCACAAATATTTATAACATGGGAAAATTTATATATAATTTAAATTAAAATTTTAATAACATCTTTTCAAAGCTAATTATTTGTTTTCAATGTTTTCTCAAGGAGCTCTGTCCAAAATACCTGGATTTCTTTTTTATTATAAGAGTGTTTGGTTCCAGGCATTTTATATGATCTCCAGTGCCTTCCAGAAGTAATTCCTGAGTGCAGAGCCAGGAGTAGCTCTTGAGCACTGCTGGGTGTGTGGTCCAAAAACCAGCAAACAAAATCAGAATATAAATATCTGGCAATGATCAAGATCCATTTTACTGTGAAATTTTTGAAAATGGATCAAGATCCATTTTACTTTGAAATTTTTGCCTTAAAAATCCGTATGGGTCCTAACAACATAGCATAAAGGACAATACTTGAAGCCTCTGATGCTGGGGCTGAAGTGGTAGCACAGCATCAGGGCTTTTGCTTGCATTTGGAATACCTGGGACAGACCCTGGTTAGATCTCCGGTATCACATATTGTCCTCGAACCTGTCAGGAGTAACTTCTGAATGGAGGAGGAGGAGGA